>DWFO01004674.1:0-11155 GCA_018246595.1 Mimoniades nurscia nurscia
CCAAGATCATGTTCGACGACCTGCCCTGCGTGGACCGCGTGCTGCAGCTCTGCCTCGACATCTACCTGGTGAACGCCCTTTACCACTCGTCCTTATTAACAACCTTTTTAATTTATTCTAAGTCATCTTGGATATAATAACAATTATCGGCACATGAGTGGTTCCTAATATGCATTTCCACCTATTTGTATTGTGGTCTGCTATTATTGAGGCCGTGATCGGTTGTCTTCCTCGGAAAAGAACCGAATCTGAGTTATGTTTTAATTTTAAATCGCTTTACTGCAGACTGTGTTTTGACTCTACAGATTCATGGCGCTGAAGATTTCACTCTTTCTCACTAAAGATGTGTAGTATGATCAGTAAAGCTCATGGAGTATTTTTAGGAAACATTGATAATTTATAGACCAGTTATTTGACAAAACGTAACTGTTTTTTGTCGTGTGCACTTAGGTTCGCGAGGCTCTGGAACTGGCGCTGGAGGAGGACCTGTTCGCGAAGCTGGTGTTCCTGTACCGCTCGCCGGAGACCATGATCAAGTGGAGCCGGCCCAAGGACGAGGACAGCCAGGAGCAGCGCGCGCTGCCCGCGCCGCGCTGAGCCCCATATGTTACGATATATTTTCTATAGTAACCGTCGAGTGACCGCATGCGTAGCCATAATATACAGTATATTGTCCTCTTACGTTGTCTCAATATGTGATCTGATGTGGCAAGACATATCCCGTTGTAGCATAAAATATTAATTATAATAGCCCAAAGCCGTATAGCGTAGCTCCCGTCTCTGGCTGTTTCAAATGGTATAATACTATAGGACAATATATGACGGCTGCGTCTGTGGCGACCTCACCGATTAAAACTTAGCTGTCCCGGACCAGCCTACGATACTCCGATCCTTTTACTGCCATATACGTTAAGTAGGTTTCTTTGGTACTCAGCTGAACCTTTACGTTTCGAACAGACCTCTCTGTCACTACGGCTACGTCACTGTCCAAGATGGCGTCGCGCGCGCCCGCTGGGCACGTATGTTGTACAGTAATTAGGTAACTAATATAAGAATAATTGCGGTGCTTATGAATTTTTCGCACATTTTCGATTGAGATTCTAGCCGTTCGTACGAGGATTGCGATACTCTCGTGTTACCCGTAGGATGTGGGTATTGTTTGAAATGTCGGCACGGAACGCGAAAGTGTACGCTTGAGTCGCAGTACTTAATAATTTACTTATTCATTCCTCATTTCGAAAAAATAGGAAGCTCTCTTTAAATTGTCATTATGCGTACTTTGCATTATATTATAATTAAGTGTATAGTTTTTTTTTAAATTATCACAATATGGCATTTCTTGGTAGGTCTCGACGATCTCTTTTAGCATTTTATCCAGTAATCAAAGCTAAATAGTAGTTTTGTGGTATGTCGCACTCACATTTTGTACCACGGATATTTTTCATATTGTCGATTTGTCCTTTTATGATCCTATCACGTTATCCTCGAGGCTAGTAATATTACTCACACTGAGTCACTGATAATATGTATATACATATTAGATTTTTTATTTGCAACGAAAAATCCGGCCGTGCGTAACTATTGTTTCGTTTCGTGTTATAGCTGCTATTAAATAAATATTTTATTTGCTTTTTGTGTCTACACTATTGTTAACTAAACGGCGTATATTAGCACTTGCTAGAGATAAAACTATGTCGTGTTATCAACTAGATTTAAATTAAGTTATTTAAAGTTAAATGAATAAAAGTTATAATGAAGTATATGCGTCCAGTGTTAAAACTTCTATTTTTTCTACAGAACCGTTAAATATATCAGTCACGTACCTCAAATCTGTGAAGAGTTATTATTTATTGCATTTGTACAATTTTGTATTGATTGTTATATCTAAACTGCATTTAATGTTGTGGTTCGTGATAATAAAAGTTGTATAAAATGTTAAATGTATTTTATTTACCAAAAAGCATTGTTCCTTACATGTACAAATAATGATCATAAATGAAATTAATCTAAACTAATTAACCACCATCAATCTCGGTGCAATGTTCATTGACATCAGTTCCTGGAACAGTAGCTTGGCTGCATATGGTAATCTAACTTGAGATATTTGCGTCTTGTTTTTGCAACCCTTGCATTCAAATGTGTTATTGCGCAAGTTCGCTATTGCTATCAGCCCACAGAAATTGCAAACGTGAATGCGATAAGGATCGGAAACTTCAAACAGACGCTCTCTCAAGAACTGGGCCGCACCATGTGCAATTTGACAATCCCGCTCCATCTCTCCGAAACGCAGTCCTCCATCTCGCGCTCTCCCCTCCATAGGCTGTCGTACTAAAATTTGCACGGGCCCTCTAGCCCTTGAATGAATTTTATCGTCTACCATATGTTTCAGACGCTGGTAATAAGTTGGCCCCAAAAATACTTGGGCATTTATCTTACGACCTGTATGTCCATTGTACATAACTTCATTTCCACGTAGGTGATAACCGTACTCTTGCAGTAAAGACGAAATTTTTTGCACGTTTACGGCATCGTTAAAGGGCGTGGCGTCACCGATTTCGCCTTTATTCGATGAAACCTTTCCTTGAATACACTCAATCAAGTGACCAATCGTCATACGAGACGGAATAGCGTGAGGATTGATTATAATATCAGGCGTAAGACCCTCGCATGTGAAAGGCATGTCCTCTTGCCTGTATTGAATTCCACATGTTCCTTTTTGACCGTGTCGCGACGCAAATTTATCACCTATTTGAGGGATACGAACAGATCTTACACGGATTTTGCAGAATTTATAACCTTCACTGTTCAATGTCAGCATAACTTGATCGACTATACCAGTTTCACTGTTTCGCAAGAACGTAGAGGCATCACGCTTAGTGAACCTTTTAGTAGTACCCTCTAATTCATCATCATTTTCAGGTAACGTAATTGTTTTGCCAATTACCACATCATCCCCAGATACTCTTATTCCAGGCGCAATAATTCCGTCTTCGTCTAATTTATCATATAAAGCATTCCGCATTCCCTGACAAGTTTGTCTTGTGGGTTTTTCAAATTGTTCCTCTTGATCACCAATCCGTTTCGACTCCGAATCTTTGTAAGACCGATAAAATACTGATCTGAAGAATCCTCGTTCTACTGCAGAAGCATTCAAAATAACGCTGTCTTCTTGATTGTATCCAGTGTAACAAAGAATAGCTACAATTGAGTTAATCCCTGCTGGTAACTCTCTAAAGCGCAAGTATTCCATAGATCGTGTTGTGACAAGTGGTTTATGAGGATAGTACAAAACATGAGCCAAAGTGTCCATTCTTACATGAAAGTTGGTTATGTACACTCCCATAGCTTGTTTACCCATAGCACTTTGATAAGTGTTCCTGGGACTTTGGTTATGATCAGGGAATGGAATAATAGAGGCACATACACCCAATATCATGGCTGGATGAATTTCACAATGAGTATAAGTGCTACAATAAGCATATTCCTTTGCCTGTGCAAGGTCATCGGGACTCATCGCAATCATAACTGTTTCTTCTTCCAATGTATCAATGTATTCTACTACACCACTAGCTACCAAATTTTGCCACCCATAGTTATTGTAATCCCTCTCCTTGAGTTGATCAATATGCTTCTTTTTTAACAATAAAGCTCCATTTTCCACAATTAGGAGAGGTCTGCATATTCTGCCAGCATCTGTGTAAATCCTAATTTCCCTGTCTCTTATGTCTCGAATCATGCTTACTTCAGATACAATAATGTCCATTTGACGTCTCAACTTTCTCAATGTGGCCATCAATTGTTCTGGGTCTCTGTGAATTCCAACCCAACAGCCATTTACAAATATTTTAGTGGCATCTGCAATAGCAGAAGGTGCTATCTCTTCCAAATTTTCCATAGACCACTCCTCCAAGAACTCTAGAATTGGTGATGGTTGACTTCCTACAGAAATATAAGCCATTAAAGCGAGGTTCTTTACCAAACCGACAGCAGCACCTTCTGGTGTTTCAGCCGGACAAATCATGCCCCACAGAGTATTGTGCAATTGACGGGGCTTAGCCAGTTTACCATCACGTCCAATGGGAGAATTGACACGTCTCAAATGAGATAATGTTGAAGCAAATGTCAATCTATTCAACACCTGTGATACTCCTGCTCTAGCTTGATGGGCTTTCTTTTGATCTCCCCAATTGCCAGTGGCAAGGGAATATCTTAGCCCATCAGTAATTATTTTTGTTTTGATGGCCAATTCAAGATTGAAATCCTTTCCTCTATCAATAAACTTCTGAGCATACATCCTTACTTCTTTCAACAAATTTTTGAATAATCCTCGGAAAAGGAATGCCAAAAGCGGCCCAGCCAAATCTAATCTTTTGTTACCATAATGATCTCTGTCATCTAATTCACGTCGCCCCAGAGCTGCCAACAGTAATCTGTGTACCATGTAACCTAAGAAATAAGCCTTTTTAGTTTCACAGAAATCAGAGACACCGACATGTGGTAACATTTCTTTCTGTAGAATTTCCCTTGCATACTTTATACGCCTTTCTTTTGTTACACCTGGACGAGCTCCGCGAGCTCCAATAAAGTTGAGAGCTACGGTTTGTTCTTGAATGACAAAGGCTTCATCAAGAGACGGCTTGACCATCTCCATCATTTCAGGATCATCAAAATCGTAGATAATGTGCTCCAATATATCTCTATCTGCTACAAAGCCGAGGGCTCGGAACACAATCATAATTGGTATTTCTTGTTTGATGTATGGTACTATTGCAATAATTCTTTGACCAATGGCAGACTTCTTGATACTTTGCCCTCCTCGAGCCATCATGTTAACCCACAAGGTTGATGTAGGTCTAGAGCTGTGTTCTAAACATGAACGTATTTCAGTTTTATAAGCATATTTGCCATCTTTCATGCTGAAAACATACACAGTATTAGTAGCCATTTTCTCTTGTGCAATCAAAACTTTTTCGGAACCGTTGATTATGAAATAGCCACCAGGATCTAGTGGACATTCATTAAGCTCAGTCAAGTCTCTGTCATTCAAATTGCTCAAAAGACAATAAGTTGACCTAAGCATGATAGGAATTTTGCCTATAAAAGTCTTCTGATGTTGCGTTTCAATTGGATCTTCAGATTCCTTCACAATAGTTTTGGTTATGTCCACATACAGAGGAGCTGAGTATGTCAAATTTCGCAAGCGAGCTTCATTTGGCATCATAGGTGATGGAGCACCGTCTTTTTCCCAATGAGTTGGCTTTGACAGATAAATTTGGTCAAATTTCAGGTGATATTTAGGTGGAGTTTCAATTTCACCGGAGGAATGCTGAGCTTCTGCTTGCAATTCTATCGGAGGAGAATCTTCAACAATTCGCTGAACTGACATCTGTATAAATTCATCAAAACTGTCCAACTGTTGCCGTACCAAACCTTTTTCATCGAAATATGCATTGATGACTATCCAACAAGCTTCCTGCCATAATTCAGATGAAATTTCCTCCACCTCCTCTTCTTCATATTGGTCGTCTTCCGTGTCGTACATGACTAAATAATTTTAGGCTAATGTGACATGCACTGAAGCCTTTATTTATATTTTGTAATTAAAAAATATTTTCATACTATTTCTGTTTCATTGTGTCCACAAATTTATTTTGATGTGATGCGGTTGAAGACGAACAGAAGAAACAAAATGGCGTAAATAAGCAGTTAAGCAGTAGTACTGTAGTACAGTACCGTGTATCGTACTGTCATGGGTCATGGCATAGGTAATATAGTTCATAGAGAAGTAATTTAAAAAAATGCATTGGATTCAGATTTCACCTTTTGACATCCATATAAATTAGCAAAATCATAGGAGGTGTTGTTTATCATGGAAAACATTTTAGTAGAGTAACAACTAGAAGAAAGAATATTTGTAATAGTTTTCCAAACGTTTTTCTTGCGTTCATAGGTTAGGTTAAAAGAAATTTCATACTTTTTCTCAATCTTAATGTCGTATTATTGTAAAACCTTATTGAAATAATTATCATAGTTTATAAGTATTATTAAACAAATATTAAGATTTCAATAAAACCTCTGTATTTGATCCAAATGGTTTTTAAAGGTTAATTGCAGTTTCGTCTAACGTGTGCAACTATTAATATCAGTAGGTAAGGAAACGTTCAATATTGTACAATTTAAAGATGGTACAGTTTCTTTAATTTTGTAAACTGAGTATGAGTACTTTCCTTTGATACTATTGAACATCACTAACCTGTAGATTTTTTTATTATGTATGTATGTTGTTCACTTCAATACCTACAATACATAATGTTTTGTTGAAGATCTCATCAAATCATAGTTGTTATGAATCATTTATGTATTTTTAAGTGGATAATAATTTCTTCAGTGGTTTCCATACTAGTTTTGTAGAGTGATATGGATTCTTCAAGAAGAAACAACTCTGAGGAGCAACGCTGTATTATTGGCTTGCAAGATTTGAAAATATGTAACAAAGACGAAAACGATACTGAGCAGGCGCACGGGGCAGCGACGTCTAATGTCGGGAGTCTGGGAAAATCTCGACCAGTCGGCGCAATTGAGAGCTTCACTTTAGAGAACACTGCGAATAATCGTCAAGATTATAGCTTTTATGAGAGATCAAACGTTATAGCCGCTTCTAAGTTCGCCACTCCGAAGCGTGTAGAGACAATAGCGTCAATCAATAAACGTGATATAAATGCAAGCGCGCTTTCCGCGAGTCCTACGCGCTCCATAGATTCTATATCTCAGCGATCCCTGAGCTACCAAACGGACGACTTGTACGAAATACCGGGCAACTCGAATACACAGTATCCACCTCCCGTGTACGAGAATATAGACTACTACGGCGAACAGCGATCGCCCCAACCTCCGTATTATCATCAGCTCTACCAGCAGGCGTCACCTGCTTTGGCTGCGGACGGCTACTACGATACGCGCTATAGCAAGGCCCAACCACAAGTCCCTGTTAATGCTAAAGCTAAAATAAATCCTACAGTCTATGAGAACATGCTGTGCCCTGATAAGGACAAAAAGAATGAATATAAGCCCCAAGTTAACCAAGATCACAATTTTATTCAGCAAGGTTCTGTGCCAGGACCACAGGTTCCAATTTCAAATTTAAATAAGAATTTCTCTCAGATGCTGATGAATGAGAAGGGTAAAATTGAAAAAGCCCCACCCCACCCGCCTTTTCATGCATCACAGGAGAATCCAAGCAGTGATTATACAGTTATGAAGTCAGCTCCGCCTAAATATACAGATGTGAGTTCTCTTTTAAAGAATGACAATTCAGTTAGTTTTGATGATAAAGTTGTGACCATACCGTCAACTGCAATATATGCATCCATTGCTCCTAGTGCTCAAAGACCTAAAGCTAATATTGCCACGGAAGTTCCAGCTTCAGTGTCTGTACCGAAATTTTTCCATCCAAAGCCTACAGTTGGGAATGGGATCGGTAAAGAAAAGCAACCTTCAATAAATGGAGGTTATAGTGTCAGTGCAAAGCCTGTGAACAGAATGCAGATAGTAGATGACACAAATGGTTCAGACTATGTTTGTATGACTGGTGGGTCATCAGCCTCAGCCCTGGCAGCTGCAAATAAAGATTTAAGAGATAGTGTGTCTGTAGCTTCTGAATCTATAACTTCAAGGAATCTTGTCTCGGGCCTAACATCCTTATGTTCACCTGTACAGTCTCCAGCTCCTAGTCCAACACCAAGTTCTGTATCTCAAGTTTCTGGTGGTTCAAGAGGATCTGGTGGCAGGGGCAAAAGTCTTTTGCCCTACAGTATTACACCACCTCGACCTCCAGGGCCGAGTGAAGCTCAGAGGAAAATTGAGGAACTCACAAGGCAGTTAGAAGAAGAAATGGAGAGGCAAGACGAAGAAGGAGAATACTTTGGTAATGATTATAGTTCTTGTTTGTTTTGATGACTCACAATAAAATATAAGCTTTATTGTCTGTAAAAATTGCGTTGCTGTTTTTACATTGAGGTTATTTAAATTGGTACTATTTTAGGAATATGCCACACTTGTGGAGCAGGAGTGACTGGCGCAGGGCAGGCATGCCAGGCCATGGGTAATCTTTACCACACAAATTGTTTTATATGTTGTTCATGTGGGCGAGCTCTACGTGGGAAAGCATTCTACAATGTGCATGGCAAAGTCTACTGTGAGGAAGATTACCTGGTTAGTGATTTGAAATAATAAATTAATACAATTGTTTATATTATGGCTATCACATATATTCTTCTGTTTTAGTATTCAGGATTCCAACAAACTGCCGAGAAATGTGCAATATGTGGTCATCTCATTATGGAAATGGTATGTATTACAAAGCTATCATTGATTTTATAATGTAATTCATATTATCAACAAGAAATACCTTTTTAGTGGAGTAATATTGTTCTTCACTTCATTCATTGTTTTAATCCTTCTCAACTTTTATTTCTAATTTACTGCCAGTTTTTGTAATCCGATACTTTTTTTTTTGGTATACCTTTTGAAACCTGATCACATCTTTTTTATTGTAGATATTGCAAGCCATGGGTAAATCTTATCATCCTGGATGTTTCCGATGCTGTATTTGCAATGAGTGCTTAGATGGTGTGCCATTCACTGTTGATGTGGACAACAAAATATATTGCATTAATGATTATCATCGCATGTTCGCGCCAAAGTGTGCAAGTTGTGGAAAAGGTAAAATGTATTTTTATATTAATATACAAGCTATTTTAAATGTATTCCAAGTGATGTATTTAATTATAAAGCATTATCTCAGTATCTATAAAAATATGCCTATGTACTTATTATATCCAGCCAAGTATATATTTGTCTTGTCAATTGATTATCTTATCTTACAGCTGCATAGCAAATATATTGGTGATAAATGTAAACTATAAAGATACAAATTCCAAGAAAGAGAACAGTATTTAAATTGCAAATTCATTTAATATTTTCCTTATTTTTAATAATACCATGGTTTAATTGGTTTTTCTGACATGAAATTCCTTGTAGTAGCTAGCTATTAGATTCACCAGCTATACCATGATGGTATATATAATGTAATTGGGGAAATGTGGGAGTGCCACTCTTTTGCCTACATCTTCCAGAGATGCTGGTGTGATATTAGGTTTTTTTATTTTTATCATGGCCTTCTCTGGAATTCACATGTCATTCTAGGAATTACTCCTGTGGAGGGTACTGATGAGACAGTGCGTGTCGTGTCTATGGACCGAGACTTCCACGTGGACTGCTACATGTGCTGTGTCTGCGGCATGCAGCTGACTGATGAACCTGACAAACGATGTTATCCATTGGCTGGTAATATTTGTTCCTGGCTATTGAAGCTATCAAAGAATAATCTGTCAAATTTTATTTTGTAAAAAATTTATTAAATAATGCTCATACTTGTTGTTAAGATGTTAAAATGTTAAAGTATCTATAAAGATATTTCGTTTTTTTTTTATGCCAGATAATGAATTTAAAGCCTAGTTAAATTACTCTTTTACAAGTAAGTTTCTTTGTGAGAGTTATGATTAATTGTTTTCAGGGAGGTTAATGTGTCGCGAATGTCACTTGGCGACCATTGGAGCCGCCACGGGTCCGGGCATGCCGCCCGCGCCGCACCTTTCCCCCGCGTCTTATCAGTACATGGGTTAAAGTTTATGTATGAAGTAGGTCATTAAAGTTCATAAAATATAGGATTGTTGGCATAATATGGGTTTGCGTTATTATGGGACATTCATTGTTAACAAATAATATTTCTAATGACTATCTGCTCAAAATAATGAAACAATAACATTAAATAGGCTACAGAGACAATCTTCCATAACTAGAGCAGGCCAAAGTTGTGCATTATAGGTTTATAAGCTTGTACCTTTGCATCCTATAGTAGGAAAAAATAAAAAGTGTTTGCAGGGACCTCTTAACTTTGATATGTTTCGAAGACTTATGATCCAGTCAATAACACCATGTTTCACTGTGCCAAGCCTTAGTTCACATGATTGCACAGACTCAAGGCAAAATTGTTCCTGTTGGCATATTTAAAAATGTGCATGATCACATAACATAAGCTCATATAGAATTAATTTCATCTTATCGGGATTTGTGTTACACAAATGAACTGTTTCAACACTTATGTTTTTAGGAAGAATGATATACATTTAAAGATAAGAACAAATACTGTATGATTACTATGTATTTAGGGTAAGGAAAAGTTAGGTGTGTTGTTAATGTTGTTGGATGATAAAATGTACAATTATGAATATGATAGTGGATGGATTGACTAATAAATGTGATTTATGTTGAAACATTATCAATGATGTTGCCTATAAAGTTTTGTGATAGTGAAAGTTATGGATTTTTATATAACTGAATGTGATGAAATTGTATGATGATTTGATTTGCCATTAATGGTATTGCTATATAACAATTTGAAATTAACATCTGACTTTTTTCAATTATGTTATCACCTGTTGGTACCATTGACTTGGAAACTGCAATAAATACATTTCCAAGTTTAAATTTATTGCAGTGATGGACTATGGGTGGGGAGGACGTAAGGGGAGGTGTGCCTCTGGTCTCCAATCCTCGGGAGCCTCCAAATACCTGCATGTTGCCTTAATTAAATCCTAAACAAGCCTTTAAAAATATGCTCAGTATAGATATAAATAAGTACACCTCTTCTACTGGTGGTTAAATTAATTAAAATTACTTCTACGGGTAATTTTTTCATGCCTATATGAGTTTATAAAATAACATCACCTTAGACTGAGGGCGTGACAGAGCCCCAGGTTTCAAATGATTGTAGTTCGCCACTGATTGAGTACTGTATAATTGCTCAATATTTTCACTTTCAATGGCAAATAAAGTGTAATCTTGCAAATAAATATAATATGTTTGCAATTTGCAAATAAATATAATATGTATGTATGAATATTAAAATGTTTTGTGACAACGTAACATCACGCCTGTAATTCCCAAAGAGGTAGGCAGAGGAATGCAGAACACTCCCACGTTTCACCGGTCGCGTTTATGTCCCACTATGGAATAATTGGTGAGCCTATTGCCATGCATCGGGCACATCTCCAGACTCCGAACCACTACTAGAAAATCTAAATTAGAAAATTTT
>DWFO01004675.1:0-11154 GCA_018246595.1 Mimoniades nurscia nurscia
ACTGGTGAAACGTGGGAATGTTCTACATTCCTCTGCCTACCTCTTCGGGGATTACAGGCGTGAAGTTACTTTAAGTTTACAAAATCTTCTGGTAGTCTCAACGTTTAGTGCAATAGTAAGAAAACTTTCAAATTTAAATTATTTAAATAATCCTAACAAAAATTTCTAACCGACTTGTCTTACTCGAGTGGTGCCATAAAGAAAAAAAAACTGTCAAGTCATGATTTGACAGTCATATTTCATTGTTGTTGCTCAGCTCACATAGACACATAGGTACCTACTATATTATTGCACAATAATATTTTGCTTTTCGTATTTTCTCCAAAGTTCGATATCCGATGAATCATACCTATGTTCATTCAGTAGCACAGTATTAATACGTGAGATCGCGGGTATCAAAAACATTCGTTGTGTTACAGTGTGATTAGGTTGACGAACGTCGCTTTGAGTTTTCTCTGAATCATCCATTTTTCTGTGTATAGTGTGGGATCGCAGGTATCGTATGAATATATGATTTAAGTCTAGAGTTTGTGAATAGTCTTGCTTTTTAGTAATTATCTGCGTTTTGGGCGTTTGAAAGGTGTTTAACTTTTGTATATTCAAAGTGCTTACACTACGGTTTTGTTTTTACTTAATATGCTGTTTCATGATGCATTTCAAAATGGCCTCCTAATCGATAACTATAACTGCGCAATTTTTATACCAAATACCGCGTCCTATGGCGTTAACTATGCAATAGCGGAGTATAGTTTATACTTATTTTGATAAAACTGTTTAAATCGTCCAGTTTTAAAAAATCGATCATGGGCATTGAAATATTTAAAAGGCCTATAACATTTTTTAAACAAGTTGACTATTGTGTCAGCTACTGTATATCACTTATATACATAATAAAACATAAGCCATTGTTGTCATAGGCGTTAATACTATTTTCATACATTAATACTAGCGTAACTTCACGCCTGTAATCCTCGAAGAGGTAGGCAGAGGAATGCAGAACACTCCTATGTTTCACCGGTTATGTTTACATTCCACTATAGAATAGGTGGTGAACCTATCGTCATGCATCAGAACCACTCCTAGAAAATCTAAATTAGAAAATTTTGTAGTGTTCGACCCGGGAATCGAACCCAGGGCATCGCGATCGGCAGTCACACTTGCAACCAACACAACCAACGCGGCAGTCAAACATTAATACTCTTTTCCAGAATCTGTCGCAACCATGGGGAAACTACAACTTAAAGTATATATCTACTGGGATAAGAAGGAGAAGCCAGAAATTCGTAGATGGGAAGTGGATGGGCTACTAAGCTGTCATGATCTGCATTTGCAGCTTCATGATATCTTTCCTACATTGAAGACCAAGGTTTACACTTTGATATGGACAGGTAAACACTCAAATCTTACATTAGATTGACCTTTAGTCCAATGGTGAAAGAACCTAATTCATGTGTCTGGTCAGGGGCTTGATTCCCACTCAGAATATTCGTTGTTTTGTGGTGTTAATAATAGTATGTATTCACATTATCATTTATCGAATAACATCACTCAAATGATGTTGTCTTTATGGGGGATTGAAGGAAACAGCTTAAATTATTAACTTCAAGAGTATATGAGTCAGTTTTTGTAACAGATGAACTGTTTGTAGATTGGAATATAAATAGACCAGATTCCGGGAATGTGTTTTAAATAATGGAACTTATTTGAGAAAATACTGGATTCCCAACAAATCTTGAACAGCTTTGTATGAAATTTGCACAGGTCTCTCCTGTAGATTAGTTTAACAGTTGCACCATTGAACAGTTTGTTTCAACAGCATGCACTTGATACAAAGTGAACCTAAGAGGAACTTGGCGCGCTTCAACAGCGTGATTATAAAATGTTAGTAGTGAATTTACAAATGTGCAAAAGTAGTACGAAATAACTTGAGACTCAGGCCGATGACATCATATTCAAAGTACGGTGTGCAAAATGATGCATTGTGACCAAGAGTGTAGTAAATTATTTTACTTGATTTTTTTGTGATTTGCGTGAGATTTTTAAGAACAAATTATAATGTTAATAGTGATAAGTACTTTCTTTCTGAATAAATGAAATAATTGAATGTAGGGTAGGTACGTAATTCAAAATAAAAAGTAAAAAATAATAAAGATTTAATATTAATTATGTACTACCTATTATTTATATGTGCTATTTACTAATAGGTTTGAAGTCGGTGCCAAGTCTTAAACAAATAATTATATCTTAATCATTAAAGTAGGCATTTCATTGTATTAATTTGCTCGTATTCATTTAAGTAATTAAAATATAATTATTTAGTGTAACAAAAAAAGCAAAAGTCCAAAAAAACAACAAACAATTTTCAAAAACGATATCGAACGAAAGTCAAGACCCTTATCCGTAACAAAGATGCTATCGGTACGATGCGTACAAGGCCAACGCGGGGCGCTACGCGGGGAGTCGGGAAGGGGGTCGCATTCCAGCAGAGTCTCAAGTTAACTCCAACAGACTATAGATACACCACTATTCATATTGCTTAATTTGGGATCAGGTGGTATTATGTCATAAGCTATTAATATTATTATTATTCAATATTATACCAAATACCTACAGGTAGGCGAATATAACATTTATAGATATATCCAATTAGGGAATGCAATCTAGCACTCATAAGATGATCTTGCAAATCTGCATGTTTGAAACCATCAGTCTTGTGTGTGTAAGGTTAGCAGGATTGTACAATATTTTAGAATTATTATCCCACAAAATCATTGTAAGTCTGTAAATGACACAATAGAATTTCCTTAGGAGAAACAAATAGTATAATTAAATTTTGATCAGACAAATTACCAAGGATCTAAAAAAATATGTTATGTGAATATAAGTTCGAAATTGTGAATTAAAGTATGATAAATAATAATAAGATTACAGTTTGAACACTTGCTTCTGAAGTTGTTTTCGGAATATATATAAGCTGTTTAAAGTTTCATTTTTTACATTTGATCACATTTTGCTGAACATGTACCCAGCAGCTGAAAATGCGCGTTCTGGATGCGCGTTCAGCTGAAAATGCGTGCGCTGAAGATTTCGTATTTCCGAGATTGCAGATCTACCGATTCCTAGTAGTGTTTAGTTTATTCTTAGTGAGTGTGCCTGCTCCTAGCTGAAATTAATTATTATATTGTATCTCCATTTCTTTTATGGAGTATGCAAAGAAAAGTTTATATATAGTTCAGTTAGGTTTCTGTAAATATATGAATGTCTCTGGGAAACATTAAGACCTATTAAAAAAGTTTTATTTTGGACCTTCTTCACATATTTTCTGAAACAAGAACACAATAAAATATTACACCTGTATTTACAATTATTGGTAATAATTTGAACTGAATTGATGTCAAAAGTAAATTTTGAGCATAGATTGTATTATCTGATTTTTTTAGAGATTTATTAATCTATGATTGATGTTTGTATGTTTAGACAAGGAGGGCGATGACATTGTCATTACAACTGACAAGGAGTTGGAAGTTGCTGTTAAGGAGATGTTAGATCTTGTTAAATTGCAAGTTCATTGCAAAGAAGAGGATGCTCAAGATGCTGTTCCAGATGTTGGGATTGCTGCTGATGATGCTGCCCATGGTAAGATTAAGAGTGTAACCAAATAAAACATATTTCAGGTATAGTCAACTGGCCCATTGATACTATGGTTATGGAACCTGATCATTAAATATGAGATTGTGGGTTTGATTACCACCTGGGCTCATATTTGTATGATGAGCACAACCATTTGTTCTGTTTCTAGGTGGAAAAAAGTTAAATAGTTAAATCCTTCATTATTATTTATATTATTTTGTAGCTGCCTAAGTAACATAGCACAGGATGTGATTAATTTGAAAGTAGATGGCAGTTTATGGAGAAAAAAATGCAATTTTTCAAATGTTCTGTATAGGAACTATTCATGTGTCACAGTTAAGCAGTTGTGTCATCCATAAATTAATATAAGTCATCATCTTTTTAGGACAAAAATGTACCTTAACAAGTCTTACATTGCTATGGTGTAGTGGCCAATTTATGTGTTAGTAGAAATTTTTTATTTGATAATATCCATGTATATTTAGAAAGAAAAAAAGAAAGAAGGAAAGAAAGAAAGCCATTCAGAATTCAGGCACAAAAAACAATAATACAGTTCTTAATTTTTACTGCTAGTAATACCCTTCACATTAATAGTCATGTTTCGAGGAGCTGCTTGTTCATTGCCTAATGCTCCATGTAATGTGCATATTATTGTCACCCTTAAAAGGAATGACCAAATAAGATATTCATCACATTTTTTTTGCTTTTGTGTTAGAGCTAGGAGTGTTTAAGAGATTAGTGATGTTAATAAACTATACATACTTTATAATTTTACAGTTCTACCTTGTGTGGCAGCCTATGGTGTTGTGTGTGATGGCTGTGAATCACCAGTTATTGGATTCCGTTACAAGTGCACCATTTGTGACGACTATGACTTGTGTTCCAAGTGTGAGGGGCAAGGTCTTCACCCAGAGCACTTCATGCTGCGAGTGCCAGTGAGTGCTATGCCTGTAAGTATAAAATATTTATTTTTCTATGGGCAATATATTTTACATTAATTACCTAAATATGGGTGTATACTGTGTGAATATATGTATCTATTTATAGATAATAGTTTGGAATATTCCACTACCATTCCTTACTGTGGATCAGTGGTTTATACATAACAAAAATAGTTTTATTCTAGTTTGATAAACAGTGAACAAGACTAAAGTGAGTATGTATGTAGATATGTATTTTTCATATGTATGGACACTATTATCATGATAAGTAATCTTGATGTCTGTCTTGAAGTGTTCTCGTTTTAATTTTACAATAAATGTGTCACATGTTTTGTATATAAATACCCATAATATCACAAATGTTATTCAAAGAGTAAGTAAGTAAAAAGTGAATTGGTTGAACCATGTATATTGTGTATTAAAGTATTGAATATAATTCTTTTATTAACTGTAAAAGATGAATGGTCGTCAGAGATGGAGCTTAAATATATATAGCAAGCCATATAATGGTATTAATGGCTGATAATGACGCTCTTGGAACATGGGTCTCCTTTCAGAATGAGAGGTTTAAGACCATAGTCTGTCATGGTGACCAAGTGTGGGGGATTGGCAGACTTTACATACCTTAAGAGAACATTTTTTTAAAACTAAATGTATGTAGGTTTTCTCACGATGTTTTCTTTCGCCATTGTATCTAGTTTTATTTAACATTAAAACACACTTTTTTGTAAAGAGGTGCACACACTAGGTTTTTCTACCAGGGCCATCTGAGTGAGAGGCTGGATTTCAAACCACTAGGTTATCACTGCTACCACTACAAACCTATACAGTATGTTTAATAAGAATGTTAAGAATAATGAACCTTAACATAATTATTTGCTACTTTGACGTGTTTTTTGGCTGCTCTGAAAAAAGTTCCCTAAACATATTAATACCTAGACTGACATGTATACATCATCAGGCAGCAGCTTAATTATATTTTATTTTTAGCGCACCATAATAAAGGCTGCCATTAAGCGCTCGCGTCATATTTTGAAGAGTGTCGCTACTGCGGTTGGTGAAGAGCATTGCAGGCGTAATAGGCACGAGCGCAGCACCGAGCGTAGGCGCCGCTGTGGTGACCAACATGGACATGGTGGTGCACATCACACCAACGAGCGCCGCGAACACCGTAGGCCACGTGGGAACTGGCTTGACACTGTCGCTATGTACATGAATGAATTTGCCAACCTTGCTGGGGATATCGATACCGATACTCGTGACAAACCTGCCCAAACGCAATCTCAACAACCACAACCCAAGCCTCAACAACCACAATCCAAGCCTCAACAACAACCACAAACACCGCCTCAACCAGCTCAGGAGCAAGCAGCTAATGGAGCTCCTAAAGCTACGGCATCAGACAAACAGAATGAAATTGATCCCCGTCAAGTTCAATTTGAAATGTACGCAAAAGCTATGAGGAATTATTTGGCACGTCAGATGCAGAATCAGCCATCTGCACCCCAACCGTCCACTTCCACCGACAATAGCTCTCATGCGGGGCAAGGTGATAACAATGGTTCCCAGGTATCAGCCTCCCCATCAAGAGAGGGCTCAGTTTCTGACAAGGAAAGTGTGACCTCTATAACATCTGCTCATTCAGTGGAATGCAAGAAGGAAGATACACCAGAAAAAGTTGATGATTGGACTGTGATCAATAAGGAGAAGGGTAAGTGTTTATCATCAAATATTTAAGTATTATGAAGGTAACTTGTTTAATATTGCTTTTCAAGTTATTACTATTAGAGTGCATATTTTTCGTATGTTTCTATTGCAATGGCTAATGTAGGGTGCATATTGCAACTGTAGAGGGTAGCAAAATATGTATGTATGATATATTCCAAGAAGAACTTTAATCCTTATTAGCTTAATAAAAATCTAGACTGCTGTTAGTTATACCAGATGCTGAACACAGGTCTCCCTAAAGAGTTACGTCCATAATCGCCAAGCTGGGCAAGCTGGCATGAGGGTATGCAGAGCACATTTTCATTCACCACCTACGCGGAAGACCGCACCATACCGTGAACTGCCAACACCGGGTTTAATCACCTCTTACGACACCCTGTATCCTCGCATGGGGGTATTGTTACTCCACTCCCACACAGATCAACGATGCTCTCTGATAAAATGTATATTGTGCCAAAAAAAGTATTGTTAGTCTCATCGGAAATTATGTAGTTTGTTATATTTTAGATCTGTTGGATGTTTGTATGAAACCCACCACTCCACAAGAGTCGGCTGCGCCGATTGGTTTCAACCTGCCTGAAGAGTTCCAAGTACGTGTGAACACCTTCGAGAGGCAAAACCTGTACCCGCCGCTGAACATTGCTACTGCTGGTAAGTATTTATTAATAAACACAATGTGTTCAATTTGAACATTGGCCTTCGGCAAATCTTCACTAAAAATGTTTATGTTACACAAATTATAGAGATTATAGTAAAAAAAACCAATACTGCATTTTATTATTTGAGTCTGAAATGCGCAAAATTGTATTGTTAGTACCAATTAAGAACTTTCAAAGTTACTGTAGCAAGATCTCGTCAACCTGAAATAGATTTACTAAAAGTCAATAATTGAGAGAAATGCAGACTGGTTATGTTAGAGTTCATTATCTAAATTATGTTTTATCACTTTATCATCTCAAAGTTGAAAGTGTTTGTCATAATTTTTCACGCTTCCAATATACAGCTTATTCCATTTTCATTGACATTTGTCTTATTTTTAATATGTAGTTTTGAATACCAAAGAAGCTGAATCGGCCAAAGCCCCGGAGCCCGTCAAAGTGACGCCACAAGAGAAACCTCAAACCTCTTCTGCTGCAGAACAGCCCAAGGCTACAAAACCTCTTCAGCCGACACCTCCTACCTACCATCCAAGTATGTTATAAACATGTACATTAATTAGAAAATAAAATTCATGATCTTTTTCATCTCTTGTTAGATACTTATGTTTAAAACAACTCTATCGGTTCCATGGTAAGACTTAAGACATATACTAAAGGTGGATTGTTTGATTAAGCACAGTTAATTTTTCGTGATGATCATAAGAGTTTGCAGATTAGCAGAAAGAACACACTTTACATGTGATCATCTACACTTTTACGCACCAGTTTATAACTAAAAATTATAATGTCCTTCAAATAATAGGTTTTATTTGATTTGTTTCAGTGGCTCATATCAACGCTGCTCTGCAACACATGTTGAATATGGGTTTCACCAACGATGGTGGTTGGCTCACACAACTCTTGGAAAGCAAGGACGGCAATATTGCATCAGTGCTGGATCTGTTGACTCCTGTCAACCCCAAGAATAAGTAAAATATGAGAGTGATCTATGTTCTACATATGTAGTAATATTTTAATCACTGATGCCTCCATTTAAAGAAATCCTATTTATAAAGTCTTATCTTGTGGCTTAATAGTTTAATGGTAGTGTCCTCTGTTGTACTATCTTTGTTCAATAGCCTTTTGAGTTTAAGGACAGTTGGATTGAAGATTTTTTCCATAGAAAATCTTACCACATGAACATGCCCACCATATAAAGGTGGATACCATCTAACGACAATAAATGAAAACACAAGTCCTGTTCCTTCCTTGGAACATGTTGTAATAATTAAAAAACAACTTCGAATTTGAAATTTATTTTCAAACAAACAAATGGAGTAAAAAATAGAACGCCATGTGTAAATATGACTTCGCTCACCTTTGACAAGAGCGGCAACAGCGCATTGCCGTGACGTAAAATCTTTTGCTGCTTTGAGAAGTTGGAAATATGGAGTGTTTGAAATGAAATGGATTGCAATTCATTGTGAAAAATGAGTCATCAGCTATTAAAATTAAACTTAACAATTTTATTCATTATAAATATTCTAGATACACATTTTGATATGTGCATATTTATCCTAAATGTGTTGTTTAATCTCTCTATGTACACTTTATTAGTAAGGTGGTTGTATTCTACATTATATTCAGAGAACTTTGTAGTATTAGTGTTGTAATTGATTATTAAATACTTAATGCATATGAATATAAACCTTTGCTTAAAACAAGTTAAACATTTAGTATGTAGAGATATATGAGGATAAAACTAGGTTTAGCCTATCAGAAAGTTGATTGATTAATCTAAGCCAATGCTATCATCATATTTCCTATAGTTGATTGCAATCACTTTAAAAATTAAATGTTCGATGTTTGTCGCTAATACTTATTATATTGTAATTCTTAATGTAATGACATCATATATCTACGAAATATGGCCTTGAAACTTGATTTAAATGATGTTAGCTAACAGTTACAATTATTATAAAATATCTCAACATTCCTATTCTGATTAAATTTATTCTTTGCATTATTAATATGTAGATGTAGATTCTTGTCTGTAACATTGAATATATTTTTTGTGGTGGAGGCCAATGATGTGATATTTAGAGCGATGCTTATAAGTATATTGGAACGACATGTGCTATTATAATAAAGGTTCAGGAACAAAATGTTGTTTTATTTGTTATTCCATGATGGAGAATTTAAACACATTTTATTTTAGTCATATTTTTGTATATATGAATATCAGTCAATTTAGCGAAATACTTTTATGTAAATATGTTATGCTTTGTACTAGCCGTAAGTTTTCCAAATAAATAAATAAGTAAACGTAACTGGTGAAACATGGGAATGTAAATGTACTGTATTACTCTGTCTTGTTTGAGGCGTGATGTTATTTATTTTATGATGTTAATTTACAAAATTAGAACGTCATTTATTGTTGTTATAGGCGCCTTGTATAGATATAAGTAATAAATCGTAGCAAAGTACTAAGACTAAAAGAGGGATAGTAATTAAATACCTTCCAACTGACTGTCTTGTTTAAAATTTGATTGTTAAGAAATCGCTTATATTTTCATTGGCTGTTTTGGTTTATAGTACTGATGTTCAAATCTTAGAGCACATTTAAAAAACATTATCTGTCAGTCTGCTAATGTCAACATGTCATATGTCAGACTGCTCTGTAAGCGGTTAAGTTACCTTACCTGTTACCTAGCGACCGCGTGCTTTGCTCATTATTGCGATTTTGAAATTGGTAAATAGTAAACAAGTTTATTTTGTGTAGGAAAAAGGTTATTCATAATGGCAAATATATTACTAAGTCATTTGGAACGAGTATATATATTACACGGAGTCCAGGTATGATAAAAAAATATCCATATGAAAATATGTTTTGAAAATATATGTTATATGTTTACCTTTCTATACATTTCATAAAAAAAACAAAAACATATTAATTTAATAATTATTTACTAAATGCCATGTATACTACACATTATTTACTGAATACTATGTATACTAGCGGTAATCGTGTTGAAATGAATTACACTCACATATTACTAATAATAATTTGAGTCGTAATAACATTTATCATTGACTACTCACTATATTTATTACTAATTATATTCCCTGTATATTCCATTCAACAATAATAATATTCCTATTTTCAATAATAAAATGCATTAAATTAGATTACATTATTACTTTCAATATAAAAACTAACATAACATTAATGTTGATAATGATAGAATATAATGAATATTTTGGTAATAATTATCATTTTAATATTAGCAAATTTGTAATGTCTCATTGTCAAAGACATTCTTTTTCTGTTATAGGAAGACTTCAGAGCTGATGGGCGGGCTAACATAGATTACAGGCCAATGGAGCTTGAAACGGATGTGGTGAGCCATGCCAGTGGCTCTGCTAGGCTCAGGCTTGCCAATACTGATATTCTTGTTGGAGTTAAGACAGAGGTTGACGTCCCAACCTTTGAGAAACCAGATGCAGGGAAAATTGAATTTTTTGTTGATTGGTAAGTATAACCATATATCTATAAGTATTACATATTCATGATCATCAGTCTGTCTTAATCCACTCCTGGACATAGGGAACTTCTAATAACCAACTGTGCACTTTCACAAAGTTGTTTTATTTGTAAAGCCCAAACTGTGTATGAGGCTTGGTGATCACAGAGCACAGCTTCTCAAACTGTACAGTCTTACTATCCACATATTTACTAGTCTTACTATCCACATACATAGATGAGGCACAAATTCAGTCTCCAAGCCCTTACTAGAAATTTTAGTTTGAAAAGTATAATTGTATCGGATTCAGGATTTGAATCAGGACCTCTTGATACACCTACACTCACAACCACTAGATCAACAAGGCATATATACTGAAAAGTTAGACGTAATGTAGAAACTACATAAACACAAAACTACTAATCCATTTTACAGTTCTGCAAATGCAACTCCTGAATTTGAGGGTCGAGGTGGAGAGCAACTTGCAACTAGCATTTCCAATATGCTGAAGCAAGCATTCTATTCCTCGCAGGCTTTTGACTTGAAACAATTGTGTATACTTAAAGGGAAACAGTGCTGGAAATTGTATGTAGATATTTTGGTAAGTTTTGTATGTAAAGTAACTTCACGCCTGTAATCCCCGAAGAGGTAGGCAGAGGAATGTAGAACATTCCCACGTTCACCAGTTACTTT
>DWFO01004676.1:0-11153 GCA_018246595.1 Mimoniades nurscia nurscia
TGGTAGAAAATGCCAATTGGCATTAAGTCCGCCCTTTGTTACCAGCAATAAAGGATAAATAAATAAATAAATAAATACAAGCTTAATATGGAAACAAAAACAATGCACTGCTGAAGTTCTTTTACTTCGCAATTGTTAATGCAAATGTTTCCACTGTTGGGCTCTACATAACACTTACTTTCTTTTTCGTCTCGAATATTTTTTGTGCTTCTGCGCACAGCTCGAGGGCCTCCTTGTAATTCTTTTCGGTAGCTTCCAAATTCGTTGCTGTCCTGAAAAAGGCGTACATTTCGTTCTCTCCGCTTGTGAAAAAACTTTGTGCTTTGCCCTGACACAAAACGGATATCGGATTTGATACTTGGATGTTGTGCGCGATCGCTATGTCCTGTACTTCTTTGAATGCTTTCGATTTCACTTGATCTAAAAATTGAAAAATATTATACATGTAATTGCTTAAAGAAATTATTAAAAAAAATTAACAACACATTGTAAAAAGAATGTTTCAAATCTGAAAGTGGGCAAGATCAAATTGAAATCAGACAGGACTGTATGTGTTAATATCAGACATATGTATGTAATAATAGCAAATATTAATTTTTATATGCACTAATGTCTACCCTGACAGTTACAATGGTAGTATTGAATGCATTCTTTCTTCAAAAGTCACTTTCAACTTGGAAAGAATTAAGAAAAAACTTGAATGTGTGAATTAATTTTATTTTATTTAAATCCAGTTCACTTATTAAATTTCCAATTTTCGCTGGATTTTACCATTCTGGAAATGGACACAAGACCTGACTCTTAAAAAAGGTGCAAATGTTCAACCGATTCTAATTGAAATGTTTATTTTATTTGTGCAACCGATTCTAATTGAAATGTTTATTTTATTTGTGATAATGAAATAATATAATTATACCTGTGTGTGACCTAACTTCGTAAGAGGATCCACCAGAATCATTAAAGCTGTGCACAATGGTGATTGAATCTCCATAAACATCGTGTTTAAATGCCAATTGGCTGCTATTTTTAATTTTTATTTTCACTGAGGCCGACTTGTGTCCTGTCTTGATAAAACCTAAAAAAGTGTGTACAGTCAGAATGTAAACAGATGCAGGCAGTATAATATTAATACTGCCACATGTAACAACCTGTAAAATAGATTGAGGTATCTGTTATCAAATATTGCTTTTCAAATACTATCACATGCCATGTTCAGCACAGTACACACTACTATTTGATGTACCTTATGCAAATTAAAAATACGCCAACAACTCCCTTCAGTGACTAACAGCTCCTTATCATAATAAAAAAATGTCATCATGAACTAACGTTATTTTACTTCCGACCCTTTTATCGTTCCACTGCTGGAACATAGGTCTCCTCCAGAATGGGAGGGGCAAGGCCATAGTCTGCCACACTGGCCAAGTGCGGGCTGACAGACTTCACACGTCTTAGAGAACAATTTTTTTCAACTAACTAACGAACTAATGTTATTGTCATGCCTGTATTTCTCTAAAGAGGTAGACGGTACAGAAGAATTTAGTACACTCTACTGTTTCATCATTCACATTGCATACTCTTATATGGACTTGGTGTGAACCCATTACCATGTACCAGGCACAAATGTACTACTAGAACTTTTAAGTCAAAATAACCCAATAATACTCTTCCCGGAGATTGAACCCACGAAACTTTCACTCATATATATATTATGCTTGTGACCACTTGACCCGTGTGGCAGTAAAGTAAGAGAGATATTATATTACTTAAAATAATATTTTTTTCATTGACATAAAAAATCCAATTATTTATGTCCTCTTATATATTATAACTATATAACTATAATAAATATATATGACTATGACAAATATATATATGTTCATGACAAATATATATATGTTCATGACAAATATATATGACTATCACATAATATTTAAAAAAAAAACAATTTTAAAGGATACATTTAAATTCTGTTCATAAATTTCAACATGTGACATGTTACACACTTGACATTGTTAGGAGATAATACAAAGTGGTGCTCCAACCCCTATGAGGGCATGGCTGTCTTATCATAAACTTAGCAGTGGTGGAATGTCATACCACATTATTACATTAAAATTTCTATTAATTTTTATTTCTTATAAAGCATATACTTTTGGTATGTAAGTACTCTTGATTATACTTAATGATATATGCCGTAATAATCTATTGCAACATCAGATTTTGAATTTGTGAGATGTAAGACATGTCGTGTACTGTACTATAAAATCCTGAAAATAACTATAACTTGGCTCAGTTATAGTTATTTTCAGGATTTAAGCTGGTAAATACTTACTTGCCAAATTCGTTCCTCTATCTGTGATTCCTGCTCGCCCTCCAAATCCGATCACTAAGGCATTAATGAATGCACTCTTACCACTTCCATTGGGGCCCATCACAAAATTTACATTCTTATTGAAGTCTATTGTATAATGATCATGACAATAAATGTTCTCTAAAGTAATGCTCAGAATAATCCCATCTAAACTTTCAACTTCAGAAGTGTCAGCTGAATCCATTATTTATAATTGAATTGTTTAAGCAATGTAAGCTTCAAATTCCATCTGGAATAAAGAACAAAAAAGACATTTAAGTTTCTGTAATGAACCAAACTTTTAATATTAAGTACTGAGAATCTATTAAAAAACTATCTTGCCTTTTTAAGATCAGTGAACCTCAGTTAGATTTGTTCTCAATAGATTTTCCTAATTTATGTATTGGATTTACTGCTTAAAAATGTGTATACAATGTGTCTGTAAATGATATGCAGATATGATCTTCAACAAAGTGAAAATCGCCTTTAAGCCCGAGCCAGATTGCAGATTTAATGTTCCAAGACCCCATTAACTGAAAATACTAAACACTTTAACTCACAGTAAAAAACCACTAACCATTCAGTTACTCAGTAATATAAAAAACGTTTTTTTTAAGGTTGCCACAAAAACAATTATTTAGATTAGATCAAAGGCCGCAGGTACAATAGTACATAAAAATACGTTTAAATAATGACAAAGGTTTATATTCATTACCTTGTATCAAAATTACTGCTACGACTAAGAAATAGGAGGAAACTCTTCATAACGTAATATTAATCTATGGAAGGAACATTTGAATTTGACATTTGATATAGTGCGAATATAGTGTGTATAGTAAGAATTAGACAATTATATTAGTTTTTTTTTTTCATTTAATGGTTCACCTAGAGCAAGCCTGATATAATATGTAAGAAATAAATTGTGGGTAACAACATGCAGTTAAAGTAAAACTTTTAAAAACTGTCCGGTATGGCTTTTATTTACTTTCAAAACTTTTTATATTACTCAATTAGCAGTTTCCTTTCCCCCGATTCACTGCGCAAATTTACAATTTTGTTTTTTTCTTTTTTGGTAATTCTATTTTGCAAATTTTGTAGTTTTAGTCTTTAGCACTTTCAAATTTACGTACATTTTAATATAAAATAAAATTACGCTTAGAATAATAAACTTTCTTGTCATTATGAATTTTAAGCATTAATTTACTTTATTTCAATATAAAGTAAAAAAAAGGGAAATAACATAATTAAATTCATATATTTGTAATTTTAAATTTTTTATTTAAGTTCACAGCCATTACAAATTATGTATTTATTGAGAACTAGTCAGTACGAAATGTAAATTTTCCACTGCAGCAAATTAAAATAACGAAGTATGCTGGTTGCTGGCAATGTTCGATGTAAACGCCATATTTTTCACTGGTAAAGTGATATTCATTGCCGATTTAGAACAACTTTGCGTGATTGCTTTATTTTTACTTATATTTAAATCTTAATTAAAGATAGCGTCAACCACTTTGAAGAGTATAATACAACAAAGACATTATTTGTCCAGCTCGTCTCAAAGTACTTTCAAGGTAAACGACTATGTGAAATTAACGAAAATAATTTAATGTTTTGTTACATTCAGTGTATATACCAATCCTAGCTAATGATATAAGAGCCAAGTGTATTTTATGTATAATTTTTCGTTAGCACTGAATTGTCTTGGTATTAATTAAAATACCATTGTATTGTTTTAAACTCTCCTGGCAACGAAATGTGCATAGTATACATTCGAGGGTACATACAAGATATACTCCTTTAGTCAGAGTTAAATTACAGTTAACTTTACCAGTAAGAGTTCAATGTAATGTGCAGTTTTAATATCACTTAAGTAATAAATTTGAAAGCAATATCGACTAGAGATTTTAAGTTATTGTTGACAACATCTGATTGTTACATTGCTTTTGTTTTGCACAAAATAGTCCAGTTTACGTAGTACGACATTTTTAGATTTAGAATGGCTGGTTACTAGCAAATAGATTTTACAAATAAATGTAACAACAATGAATTTTGTGTACTTTGAATTATAATTTGTTGTCTAAGCTGTTAGAGAGTTTTATCACGAATTTATGCTGTTTTATGCTGTTACATCAACACAAGTTTTTGTTCTATTTCTAGGGGTAAAAAATATTTTGTTAGGTAGGGTCAGGTGGTGTAGTGTCACAATAAAAATAAACTAGAACATAGTGACCAAAATATTGCTCTAATCAGCTTGTTTTTGGCATGGAAATAAACTTTAACAATCTCTGTTTAATTAAAATAGCTCAAACATTAATATTATTAGCAACTACTTTATTTAAATTGCACTTTAATGAAATCTGTCAATTGTAACACTTAGCACCATATTTGGGGTAGTCTGTTACAGGATAAGGGGTACAATGTTACAACATAACAGTAATAGAAACGTAACAATAAGAGAAAAAAATTCTAATAATTATTAAATTTCTTTAAAATATTCTTTGCGAACATATAGACATCTGTCTGACTTTTGGTCTTTCTTTCTGTAACATTTCCAAGAGTAAGCACAATTTTAATATCCCCTAATGTAATGAAAGTAGTAATTATTGTCAATTTTACCATTTCTGCATAAGTAGCTAACATCATATTCTTTGTCCTCAATATTTGCCTGTAATTTCCAACATAATGATTGACTGGTTGTTGTCCAACAAATTGAACGACTACAAAATCATCCTATTTCAGTTTCACAAAGTGATTTAATGGCAGTTCATGCTCAGATTTTAAATTATCAGAAGAGGATATAGAAAAGTTTTCTACATGACTCACATCATCAGTAAATAGAACTCTTTTAGTATTTTAAATACGTTAATTGGGCTGCATGTTAGTGTCACACTGTGCCCCAAAGAGGCAATATAAACAAAAAAAATCGAATGAAAATTTTAGGTTATGTTTTGAACAAACTACTTAACGGTAAAACCTAAGTATACATTAAATAAAGGAAAATCACCATCGTTTACCTGAAAACAATACATCCGGAAAGAAATTAAAAAATTTAAAATGATATTTTCGACTTTCAATCACATAAAAACCTTATTTGGTTATTATTTTTTAAGTGTGGTACAAACTGCGGCGAAGACAATTGTTTAAAGATCGCTGCTTTTAGGCTAGACCATAAAAGTAAAAGACAGGGATGGAAATTTGTGCAGTAGTGTAACATTGTACCCCGTGTAACACAGTACCCCACATTACCCTACACATTTATATGAAAGGCTGCAGGCTGAAGCTGGATGTGGCAAGCAAAGGACAGGGCGCGTGATCAAGCCCTGTCCTGGGCCTTTGGGGGAGGCCTATGTCCAGCATAAACTGACATAGGATGATGAGGAACATTTATATGTATATATGTAGTTTACCTGCTGATTGGATACCATAAGACAGGCACTCTTGATGCTTACTTTGAGATAAGATGGCTGTGTATTGAGATGTCCAAAGATATTATTACTATTGTGTGTAAGTATATCTAAGTTGAAAAATATCTGTAAAATCTAAACACATTATTTATTATATTTATTTATCTTATAATTAATTGTATATCTGTACAGTATGATATAAAACCAGATTTTATTCAACTGATTCACAACACTGGTAACAGTTAAAACAACATTTTCACTGAAACACAAGTTTTAAATATGCATTCTTATCAATAGTATAAATATTATAAGACAATCTTTCATAATACATGTACATGTGTATGACTGCATTGTTCATTGAGTTGTTGCAAGCAAAACTGTTGATCAGGAGGTTCTGGAATTGATACCTGGGTTGGGTGCTATTGGGGTTTTCCAACTCGAAATTCTTAGTAGTAGCTCATAGTCTGAATTTGTAGCCTGGTGTATGGTGATCAGCTTACCACCTATTCCATAGTGAAATGTAAATGTAACTGTGGTGTGATGTTATGTTATGTTTAATTGGTATTTACGTCAGTAATAATTTATTGATTTTGAGTGTTTTAATTTTTTTTCTCTTGTATACAAATGACAGGATTGTAGAACACTCCCACATTGCACCTGTTACATTTACATTCCACTATAGAATAGGTATTGAGCCTATTGCTATGCACCAGGCACTCATCTAGACACTGAACCACTACTAGAAAATCTAAATTAGAAAAATCTTATAGTGCCCAACCTAGGATTTGAACCCAGGACCTCCTGGGCATTCACCCTTGCAACCAAGATGACCAGCAAGGCAGTTAAAAGTGACATTTCTCAAAATCATTCCATAGGATTCCATTCACTTACATCATTTATGGGGAGCTTTATGACAGATGATAGTCTTCTAGAAAAGTTATTTTAGCTGTCTTTTCATTGACCAATCAGACAGTTTAATTGAATTAAATGTAAAATTTTAGAGGGCTCATGATGAACCAATCTGTGGTTGTTTACTTTTGTTTTGTGATCATCATCAATATCAGTGATATTAAATCCTTTTGTTTCAGCTACAGAATGAGTGACTCTCCCGATCAGAATGAACCACCAAAAGATGTAAGTTACATTTGTATTTGGTGTATCTTAGGACTACGCGAATTAGGCTATGTTAGGTTTTAACTACACATTCTCTTATTTATAAGATAACATCCGTGCCGTTATCCATATTTGGGTAGAGAAAAAATGCATTCTCCAACCCTGTGCCATGATACAGGGTGTCTTAAGAGACAACTAAACCCGGCGCTGGTAGATCGTGTTATGGCGCGTCCTGTCCAGGTGTAACTAAATGAATACCCTGGCTGCCTATGGGCCGCAACATAAGTGGTATGAAAGGCTGTGCTCTGCAGTCCCCAACCCACATGCCCAGTGTTGGGATTATGGGCATAACCCCTCAGGGGAGACCTATATTAAGCAGTGGATTGCAATAGACTGATGATGATGAACATAACATCATACCTGTATTTAATCCCAATTGGTAGACAGAGTAGTGTAGCAGTTCCACTTTTCACCAGTTATATGTCCCATGTAACAGGTGATAAGCCATACAACAAGCACAAATGCAGACTGTGCTATCACTAGGACTGGGAATCACAAGTAATAGAATCCAAAGAATACTTTGCCCTGATAAGCAATCTGCAACTACTACACCCACAAGGCAGGCATATGATTATAAAATAAAGTTAAGAGTTCATAAAATGTAAACAATGATAATGTGTAGTTAAATCAATTATTTACAGCCAAAGGAGTTGGAAAAGCTAGAAGAGGCCAAACTAAAAGCCAAATTTCCAAATGCAATGTTGGGCAGAGGACCAAGCGGCCATTCTGCTTTCTTGCAAAAGAGGCTAGCAAAAGGAGTAAGTATATTGTGTTTGTGTACCTCTACATTAATTTTTTCAAACAATATTAGTAATTGTTAATCAAATGTTACCTATGGTTATTAGAACATAACAAGCAATTTATGGCAAAAAAGTTACTTCCATGCCTAAAGCATACACACAATACTTTTATTGGCATGATTAAAAAATTTGCTCTAAAGACTAAGTGTTTATTTCGTTTAACAGCAAAAATTCTTTGACTCTGGTGATTATCAAATGGCAAAACAACGCCCAGGAAACTTGGCTGCGCCATTCAAAGCGCCAGCTGCGCCGGCTAAACTGCCTACCGGCGATGCCATTCCAACGCCCGACACAGTGCCGCTACGCAAGACCTCTATCATCCAGCCCAAGTTTCAACCTCCCAGTCAAACTTCCTAGCCGAGCCATTACCTGTTGAACAGATCATCAACCACACATGGACATCCACATCCCTACATCCATTGCTGTTATGTATTGTATCAGAGGGAACAGAATCTAATTTTCAACTTAGAAATGTCTAAAACAGCTAGCAAGTATGAATTGATTGTTAGATATACATACATAACATTAATGTGTCATGGATTTCAAAGCTACTATTATTTCAAGCATTAAACTGTTCATTGTGTAATATTTTCATTGAGTAGCTTAGTTTTTTTTTTTTTTCACATGTTACAGATGCATAACAAACTATGGCATGGTTCTTTTTAACTCAATACTTTCATAACATTGTTTGATTCTGCTTGTGTTACTATTTCTCTCTTTAATTTAGATTTGTGTGATATTTCTCTAACATGCTTTTTGTTGTCATCATGTTTCCAGTCTTAGAATATTTGATGTGATTTTTTTCAATCTTAAAATTTATTTATATCCTGTTACCATTTGAGCAAGTTCTGTCTTTAAAAACGGAGTTATGTTTAGCTATTTAAATAGTAGGTGACACTTGTGTGTGAATAATGTGAGTTTATTATTATATTTGCACGAAAATTTTATACTGTTATGCATTTGTCCTAGCGTCATTATGTAGCATTCCATGCAAGTAGTTAAGTTCAAAATGTTTGCTAAAAATACTAATAACAATATGTGGCTTATTTGAGTGTCAAATGTATATTGTAATGGTATTTCACTTAAAATATTTTTGTTTGACAATATCATAATTTTACACATTGCATGTCACAAACATTTTAAAATTGCAAGATAATTTACATGTAGCCACTGTGGTGTGATCATAAACGCCTTATGGAAATGAAACCTAATATTGTTTATACATATTATCACTCATAAGAACTAACATATTGTCTGTGTGTGCATGAGTTGATGTTGTATGCATGACACAATTATATGTATAATTTGAATAATCTGAATACTTAATATCACCTGAGGTCAATGTGATACAGATGTTAATATATAATATGTTTCACTGTGTAATCAGTCATTAAAAATATAATTACATCTGAATACAGCTTTTGTTGCACATATTATAGGATGATCATGTTTCTTACATTATTTTATTGTTAGTGTTGTCTATAGAGAATTTGAATTAGAGAGACTGCATAGTAAGACCCTAGAAATAGTGTCACATTTATTACCTGTTTTTGTAAATAGCCATACATATAATTTTGATAAAAAAAAATTGTTGGCTTATCGTAAAAATAATTATGCTGTGCATCTATTCCATAAATGCTGTAAAATATTTCTTTATTTTTAATAACAGTTTCAGTTAAATTTCCACTTTCTTGCTTCAATTTATTTTCCAATTGCCATTAGGAAATTAAGATTCAGTTAAAAATCAAACTGTACATATTGTAACTAATTAAGTGAAAAGTGATCTTAATGTAAAATGCAGGGCTTAGATTTTTCTATATTCATTGGGATACCATGTTCTGCTTCAGAACTTGATAATGTGATTGTATATTTTGTTTTCGTATAGTTGTGAAACATTTCATTCCATAGTTCAATGTATAGTATCGTAAATATATTGATAAACATTTGTATAACATCAATTTACGGGTTTAAAGTTTATAACACAATAATACAAACACAGCGTTTTGAATATTAGCAGAAATAAGAAAAATCATTCATGAAATTTGAAAATGTTCAAAGTTAAAATATACCTGCATGCCTTAAATATCACTAGATCGAACCACAACTGTACAGTTAAATTTATTATGCGCTCAACATTATCATATTCCAATGCATTGTTAGGTACCCCACTTCCTGTCAACTATGTAACAATTATTATGTGACCATAGATGAAAAATGTGTAAACAATGAAATAGTTACTCATCTGTCTTGCGGCAAAGCGACGAATACGTATCCATCCAACTTCGCTCACTCGTGGGTATATTAAAAAATATGTCAATACTTGACACAAGACAGTGTTAAAAAAAATAAGTTACTGTTATTGAAAAAATAAATTCTTGGTAAGAAAAAACAACAATGGTGTTATTATTTTTAATATTACAACTATTACACTAATGCTATTTTAACGGTAGTACTAGATTACATGTTCATTTTGTGCAACACGGGTGTTAAAAGCAACGAATTAACATTATTTGATTGATATTTGTCGGCTACATGCCCCTGGCAGCCGCCGGGCAGCGACGGCCGGTGCGAGATGCCGCGCTGTGCGTCCCCAATTCGCATACCCTTCGCGGTGATTATGGACAAAAAATTATTAGGGAAGGCCTATGTTCAGCAGTGCCCTGCATAAACTGCTGATTATGATGAATGCATTTGTATGTATTTTCCCATTGATTAAACTAACTACAGACATAAACGGCACAAAGATAATACTGAAACGATTTATTAAAGTTAATTGAAAATTTGAGAAGACTTAGGAAAGGATTTAATATATACATACATTAAATATAATAATAATAATAACTAATATCTACCCGCCCAGGTATTTTCAGTAGGGGTATATAAAGCATTAACAATTGCATAGAAAACAGGCTCAACATTCATAATATGACACATATTATGTAGATGGTTCGTGACTGATATGGATTTGAACTTTTGACAAGCAAACCTGGTACAGTAAACAATGCGCTTTTGGAACAAACCATTTGTTTTCATAATTAAATTATTGCACATTTTTTTAACATGTCTTCTATTAAACTTTTTTACCTATGTACCTAATAAGGTTAACTATTTGATGTTTTTAGAACTCCCCAATGTTCACCTGGCAATTCCATTATGATTTTGCTAACAATTATTAACATGCTTAATACAGTAAAAAGGAAAAAACATATACAATGAAGGTATTATTGATCAGGTTAAAAATGACAAGATTTCCTTGTTAAATATAATAATAATAATAATGGCACTTTTTAAAATTGTAATGATTGAGTATCCACCCTCCATGTCCTCAGTCTCCTTTGGAATGCCTACAACTACGGAGTCTTTGGTCTTTTTAATGTCTTCCACTATGATCCACATTTTCATATCCTTTGTTATATGTGA
>DWFO01004677.1:0-11153 GCA_018246595.1 Mimoniades nurscia nurscia
CTCGGAGTCTGGATGTGCGCCCGGTGTTTGACAATTGATTCACCACCTATTCCATAGTGGATCGTAAACGTAACTGGTGAAACATGGGAGTGTTCCTTTCCTTTGCCTACCTCTTCGGGAATTACAGGCGTGATGTTACGTTTAAGCCTGTGTAAATGAAGAGTCTGCATTATATAGTATAATATATGTACATTAGTATCTTTCTGTTTTTGTCGATTCTTTTATTGTTCCACTGTTGGAAGAGGGTTAAGGCCATGGCCTGCCACGCAGGCCGAGTGCGGGTTGGCTCACTTCACATGCCTTTAAAAAACATTTTTTTATAAACTAAATGTGAGTTTTTCTCACGATGTTTTCCTACCCATTATAGCAAGTGATATTGAACTTTAAATGGTACATATTTTAAAGAGATGGCGCACCACTAAGTATGAATCATGTCTTGAAGATTATCGGCATTTTGTTAATTTATGTATCGGAACAATACATTAATCAGCGAATCACTTATGCGAATGAATATTAATTAATGAATAGGGGTGAGACAATAAGAAGACACGTAATTTTTAATGCATTTAATATTATTATAACATTATTATTTACACGTTGGGTATTTCAGATATGTATTCACAATTTATATTTAAAAAATGCGGGTGGACTCATTGCTTTACTTTCAAATTTGATTCTACTTTAAAACGTATTTTTTTGGAATTGCCAAATAAATGAACCCGCACTTTTTAATTAAATTATTATTATTATTATTATTATCGAAAACTATTCTACTAACGTATTGTAATGTACTTTATAAGGATATTATTATTTAAATAATTTCTTATATTTCTAATGAAATTGTTAAATTATACATACTTGTTCTTATTTGAGTAAATTAATATTTATTACATATTAAGAGAAGTGTATGCCTATAGCTAGGTGCAGCGTGGAGGAGCGTGCTCCAGAGCTCTCGCAATTGTGGAAGAAACTCGTTTCAGTAGTATGTCATAAGAAATGTTGTATATTAAACTATATTTTTTCTATAATAAACTAGCTAGTTAATAGGTTGCCCTAACAGACTATGATATAAATTTGTACATAATCTCAAATAGCGGACAGGATGTCTGCCTATGTAAGTATTTTGATGTATGTTTTATATATAAGCACTATAGAACTTACTTTTTCGTACGTTCTACACACCTGATGGTATATTAATGGGTTTAATTTTTTTTACTTAAATGTAGCGTACATTAAGACACTTAAGACATGTTTCCATTTTAATTGGTTATTTAGACTAATTGGCTAGTCGGTTAATTGGTTTGGTTAAAGAAATATTTGCGACAGCGTTTGAAATGATCCTTTTTCAGTAGAATAACGCTTAATTTACAAACGCTATTATTGTGGAAATTTTAAAGAACATTTTTTAACGTTTTTATTGTTGAAATTTTAAATAGCAGCTGCTGTATTATGACTCTGTATGTGTTTATTATGCCACTGTATTTGTTTTCTATAAATGCTACACAAGAAGTTATTTAAAAAAATAAAAAATAATATAGGTAATAAGTCAAGTGAAGCACTGCCTTTACAGATTGTTTCGTTGAGAACATAACGTCATATTTTTAAATTAATGTAAACCTACCTTAAAATTTTTAATACATAAAGCTTACCTATTTTTTTATGTATCGATATGGATATTTTTATAAAGTAATTGAAATATTTTAGAAAATTATAATATTAATAAAACTTACAATAAATCTCAGTTCAGTCCGTTGTCCCCTAAAATTATAAGTACATGTACATTGTAATGAATATGGACGAATATGAAACATTTTATTACTAGATATATAGTTAAGTAAACAGTAAATTATACTCTATTAACGTAACAAGTTTTAAATTGGAATTAATTTAAAAGTTTTTATCTCGCTTAAATGTAAATAATATTTATACTGATGATTGTTTAAATTATATAAAAACGAATTTAAAGAACAATTGTGACTTAATTTGACATTTATTTAAGTTTTTTTTTTAACTCACGTATAATTAACGTTTTATTTATACAATGAAACTAAAATGGCGATTATCTACTTTTAATATTTTCTTAGAAAAAAATGTAAGTGAGACAGCGGACATTATATGATTCTACAATAACTTTGCTTTTTGAATAACACAATATTTGTTAAGGGGGGCTTTAAGAATATGTTAGAAAAAATCATTACTATATTGTGCTATTAAAATTTTGTAATTGATATGAAACATTAAAATTACTGATATTTAAAAAAGTCTGTATTTAATATATTTGCACCAGCTCTGATACAAAAGAAAAGTATACAACTCTTCATCAAATGAGTGGAGCTATGGTTTTATATCTAAGTACATAAATACATTTCATATTAATTATTTTGTTGTCGATTAACAAGATGTCGTAGAGCCGAGAGAAACTGTTAAATAATTCACTCACGTTCCGGTAGACTAATGTAGAATGTTTTATGCATACTCATTTACACCAGACGTAGTGCTAGTAATGGTTTTTGTTTTTAATACAAGAAATACGCGTGGAATTTTTAGTCCATTTAAAAAAAAGTTCAACATGCGAATTTTAAAATTATATTTTTTAATTTAAACGAAAAATTCTGTACTTGATAGTTTTCACTTTAGTAATATATTGTTTTTATATTATGTATAGATTCAGGGAGAGTTATGAAAAATGTATTTATAAGTAGCTTTTATAATCTTTTTAAGACATAATTTTTGACACTTTTGTACAGTTAACACTTTGTTCATTATTCCCATGGGAAATTATAATGCATATTTAAACCGTAGTTAATTATAGGTTATATTTCTTAATATTTTTTCATTCAGTGTGAGTATATATTTTTCAAATATAATTGAATAACAATATGACAATTAAAATGGGCAATAAAAATACAATTGAAAACCGCTTTTTCCATCAAGGCATACATGACACATAATGAAAAAAAAAATCTCTGCTACAATGATCGTTATAATAAACTTGTCATACATTATCAGTGCCGACATCGGTTCTCAAACTATTAAACGAAGATGAAGTCGGGGTTGAGGCAGCAGTCGCTCTGCCGCTCCAGCTGGCGCGCGCGCAGCCACTTGCCGCGGCAGTGCGGCGCCACCAGCGCGTAGAAGCGCGTGGGGTGGCGCGCCACGCCGTGCCCGCTGCAGCGCCAGCGCAGGTCCCGGCGCAGCGCGGCCGTCTCGCAGGACACGCAGACTTTTGCACCTAGTAGGACAAAACGTCAAACAATTTATCAAGAGTCTTAAAAAATGTCTTGATCACAGTTATGATCATAATGGATACGTAAAGAAACAAAACTAATGAAATGCTAATTAATATAAAGTTTGTAACTTTGAAGAAAACTTTTTCGAAGGCCTCTCTGCTTCTTTAAAAATATCCAATAGTCAGACTCTAGACTACGAGCCTCTAATATAGTGATTCTCAACCACTGTGCCGCGGCACTTTTGTGTGCCGCCAAATTTCAAAAGTGTGCTGCCAAATTTGTATACTTTACTCCAATAATATATGTATATACATACAGGCTTACATAGAACTGCTAATTAAGACCTGATTAATTCCTTAATAAACGTTTAGTTATTATTGTAGTATATACCTATTAGTTTATTTCGTATATTTAAATTTTTTGTCATAAACTATTTATGCAGTGTGTTATAGTAAGTAAATAATTTATATCTTTTTCTTTGTGTGCCGCCAAATTTTGAAATCGTTAAATATGTGCCGCAACAAAAAAGGTTGAGAATCATGGCTCTAATACCTCCATCTGAATACTGTGCGTTAGTTAGCGTTTTAAATAGAAAGCGTTAAACTAGGTATGGTGTTCCAAAGCAATATTTTACGGCCAGCAAGATCATAACACAATCGTTGTTATATCATAATTGTTCTATAAGGATTGCACATAACAGAAAATAAATTTAATTGCTGACGGTACAAAAATATCTTACCAAAGAACATTCGAGACGGACAAAGTAATGTAAGAGTTTGCTCTTTGTTACACTGAAAAAATGTTGGAAATTATAATTATTTTCGAGCTTACAAAGGCAGGGATGCTTGCGTTGTTGTGAAAAAATTCTGTGTGAAAATGAAAAATATCGTGGAAGGTGGGGGATAGCACTTAGCCAAATTACACGCCGTAGAAAAGGTCATTACACACCGCCTGTGACTCTGTACTTGACGTAAATGCTAACGGCTGTAATGTGCAAGCTACAAGCTGCTATGCTTAATAATTTATCAAACATATTTCATCCCTCGTATCGCTACGGATGTAGCCGCGTCAGCTCTGATAATACCGTTCTCCTGGATCGTCTACGCCAAATAGTTGGTTAGTCAGTAAAAATAAGTATTTAAGGGTAAGTTATACTAAATGTGCTTTAAAATGTGGAGTCTTGAAGATTTGTATTATTGTTTTTAAAGTACCCATCACTTAAATATATTGTCGATGCACAAGAATTATCTGTCTAAAAAATTAAAACGATACTTCATTAATACCGTACATAGTAATTAAATACGAAAGCCCTGTATTTAAAATGCACATGAGTGACATTTGTTTGACGTTGCGTTACAGGCTATGACGCGTCATAAGTGACAGCTATGTCACCAGTTAACAAATATTTTCGGTAATAAAATTTTTGATGTTCGTCACAAGGTGCTTACCTTCTCTCAAGGCTTTGTAATCGGAGTCCGCGTGACATGCCTTCGATACTTTCGTCACTTCGAACTCCACGCAGTATCTGTAACAATGGTCATAATATTATGTCAGCTATGTCCTTTGAAAGACGTTAGTGCTGCCATCTTGGCAATAGTGGTGCCACCTAGACTGCAATCCGATTATTCGTTTAATATTGCGCCATTGCGTATATTAAGAATGCTAGTCTTACTGTAAGATAGCGACTAATGATGCGGGGTTACTTTCACCTGTACATTGTCCCATAATTAAAAATTATGTGGATATTTTTAGCTAATATTGAATTTAATATAAGCCTTTTTTTGTCCAATTACGATCACTTGTACTCATTGTTCGTATAAATGTGATGTTTGCTCACTCTCTATGAGTATTCGATTCGGGATCATCTGGGTTGCGCAGACGCAAGTTTTTCCGGATATCCACCGTTTCGTTGGAATGCCGGCTGAGGGATAACGCACCGGGGAGGATCATCGCTGTTTCTTCTGCAATGAATAACAATTATACAAAGTAAATATATAAATAACAATAAATAACAATTTGTATTAAACTGGACCTATTCTATATATTTCATAATATCAATTCTTACAATTTCGTAATGAATTATTCATTTATTGTTTTATATTTCTATCGGCACCAAATTGATGTTGTTTTTAGTATAAGATGATAGATGGCGCTAAATACATTTGTAACATTTAAGTTACCTCTCTGTGGTACATCGCTGTCTGCGCCGCAGCCGTGATGCGCTTGGCACGCGCGCCGCTGCAGCAGCGACGGGCAGTGGCGGCCACCGTGCGCCGGCGCCTGCAGCACTTGCCGGCTGCGCTCCATGCTGCCCGAGCCGCATTCCGTGTCGCATTGAGACCACTCGCCCCAGTCGGACACCACGCAGTCCAGCACTGGAACAATGAAAAAACGTTACACGAAATGCAAGAACGAAACGGAATCCTTCAAATAATTTCTGACAAGCAACACAGAAATACTGACATAGTGGATTTAACGCTGTGTCAATCCCATCCATAATCTAAAATTCTTCAGTTATATCAAATGGCCTTTAATTTTCAACAAAATCAGCCACCGTTTCTAAATAATATGTTCAATTTGAACTTTCATAGTCTTTTCTTACACCCTTGTGAGTACACGAAATCGTCTCATCCATTTCACGTATATTGATTTCGTCTTCAAATGCCATCGATAATAGCCTATAAAAGTCACGATCCTATTTATCACCTACATTTCACGGGGGCCCATTGAGTCACCTTAATGGAAGGGTCCATTTGTAGGATTATGGGAGGAAACCATCGATTTACTAACGAGCTGTGATCCGCGAGAACGTATTCATTGGGTTTTCTATATATGTATGTATAAAAAATCATGGCTAAATTGCCATTGTCGATCTGCGATTATTTGAATGTGTACAAATTGTAGGTACTGACATGTATGGAGATGGACTACAAAATTCCAGTTTCTTTTAACATACCTCCTGAATGCTCCTCATTAGCAGTTGACGGAACACGTTAATTACCAACACGACAGAAGAAGCAGTCAACAGACAGGTCGCGTATTTTCTGGTCCCTGGTGCGTCCCGTTGGTAGCCGCGCGACTGCTGATCGGAAGGCCCTGGGTTCAAATCCCGTTTTGGGCATTATTGGATTTTTCTAATTTACATTTTCTGATAGTGGCTTTGAGTTTGGCTTTGTGCCCGGTGTATGGCAGTAGGTTCACCGTCTACTCAATAGAAAGAAGTAAACGTAACTAATGAAACGTGGGAGAGTTCTACATTCCACTGTCTACCTCTTCGGCGATTATAGACGTGATGCTATCTTAAATATGTGCGTAATCAGAAAACCAAAAAGTATTTCAATGTTTCGTGTATCGGAATTTTTAACGAAAATTTGGAAGAGAAATTAATTTGTAAGAATTCGAGTTTTGTTATTTTAATATTAAGCTTGAAATAAAAATATCGCTTTCGAAAGTGACTGGCTCGCGATTTATTTCGCGTTTAAGTAAATGTATTATAATTTTCTCAACGGTACCAAGTTAATATTTGAACTCTGGAAAGTTATGCGACATAAAATTGTAATTTTCCTATGCATTATTGTATAAAATTGTAAATTTTGTTATCGGATTTTTCACAAAATAATAATATTGGGATGGTTTTATGTATTATTTATTATAAACATTAATAACGTCGAAGTAGGTAGCGGAGTGTAGTACACTCCCACCTTTAACCAGTTACGTTTCCGTTCCACTATGGAATACGTGGTGAGCCTATTATCATATAGCTACCGGGCACAAATCCAGACTCCGAGCCACTACGAGAACTTCTAACTAGAAAACTCCAATAGTACCCGATCCGGGATTTGAGCCAGGACCTCTCGATCGGCAGTTGCGTTCTCAACAGTCAGTCAAAAGACATTAAAGCGTGCGGCATTTGTATTCGTATGTAATACTGTAGTTACGATTTTTACATACCAGATGGCGATTTTTCCATTTTAAAGTATGTAGGGAATAACCCTAATTAATTACACCAAGCATGTCAAACTTGATCATCTTTATTATTATCCGCAGTCATACACTACTGAATCTGTAAAATTTTACGAACGGTCTGTAAAAGCGATGATGTAATCTTAACCATATTATATCATTGCTGTATTATTTTAGGAAATATAAATAAAAATATCGTTTTAATAACAAAATGGCGTACAATAAATTGGATACAGCGAGATTATTCGGTACGTGTCGCGATAAAATGTTATACACGAATACACGGTAAGTTTAAGAACTACACACCGTGGTTTAGTGATGTGGACGTGTTGTGACCTTAGAGGTATTATGGACATAGAGTAGAGTAGGCGAGCCAGATGAAAAAAAAAATCGTCTCGTCGATAGAAAGAGAAAGAGAATGAATTTGGTACTTGTTTCACTTTGTACATTATTGTATCCGCCACCAACTTCGCGCCACAATTACTGAAGAAGTCGATCAGATACGATTGCACGTATGCTAAATGCATGTTCTTTCTCGTTCTACCAGCGTGACATTTTCTTATAAATATACGCACTTATAGCTCGCCTAATCGATCTATATATTATCTCAATGGTTGTGAATTGGAGTATATGGTTCCGCTTATAAAATACTGCTATCATAAATAAAACGGTTTTATGAAAAAATAGGAAGGTACACTAGCAACTCATGCTGTGCATTTTTTTATATTGAATCAGCTGCCAAACAGGTAAACGGACAACTTGATAATAAGTAGTAACCATTACCTAAGGACATTTGTAACACAAGATACAGCAAGGCGTTGCCAGCCTTGAGGCATTCTGTTAACGATTTTTTCTAAGAAGTCTATATCGTAGTTTATAGGGAATATCTCGCTGGGAAACTTATTCAATGTTAGCATGTTCGTACGGTTGAATGAATGAAATGAATGAATAAACGAACGAGTGAATGAATAATAACATTTTTTTTTTTTGGGAAAAACATGTAAATGTAAAAGTTCCCAGCCCTAATACGTATCTCTTTTATTATCATCCTCAGAAAGGTTAGAGATTTATGTGGCTTGTTGCTTCAAAATATTCAGAGGTTGGTTTTATGGGTCGTATACTAAGCGCTCAAGACCCCGGGTACGGTTAGTAGTAAAAACACAATTTCGTAAGAAAACTGATTCGGACGCTACATATCGTAGAGATAGTGTATTTGGTCTGCGAATTACACGTGCTAGTTACGCAAAATGAACTCTTCTCAAGATGTTTTCTTAAATTGTTACTTTTCTTGTATCCCATGCTAGGCAGAGTGCCGTGTGCCTGTACCACAGCCCGACTACGAGTCCTTATAAACCACATACGTAAGTACCTACATACGAGTATAATATACTTATATTACATATAATATAGGTACTTACACATATATGTAAGTATAATATATACATACATAGGTGTATTACCTATGTGGAAAGTAAGACTTATCTCAAGAGATAATTTATTATGGGCATAACACTTCAGGGAAGACCTATGTCCAGCCCACTGATGATGATGAAGAATGGAGAAAGTAAATAATGAGAAACGCAATGTCAGGTCGGCTAAACAAGTGAGTGTTTGAATAATAACCGCGCTGGAACTAACGACATTTTTATTACGTCAACTATGTATGTATGTGGCCCCTTACGGGCAGGCAGAGTGGATCATATATCAAGTACTCCTATCCTTACAAATATTACCATACAACATGTAAATACATCGTCGGTCGCGTCGAGCAACGCGACTGCTAATCTTCAGATCCTGGACTCAAATCCCGGTCCGGGATTATAGCACTACGCCGGGTTTTTCTAAATTAGGTTTTCTTGTAGAAATTTCTAGCAAGTAGTGGCTGCGAGCCTGAATTAGTGCTCGGTGTATGGCAATATGTTCAACTCCTGTTCCATGGCGATACGTTGACGTAACTGCTGAGACGTTGCAATGTACTATAATAGTTACAGGTGTGATGTTACGTGTAATTACAAGCTGTTTGCTCAATAAATAGATAAGCTGAAAACATTTTCATATTCTCTTCTTGCACCCATGTGCTCTATATTAAATTGTAACGTACTAGGTTATTATTTAAACCCATAAGTGTTCACACAATACAAGCTCACTCAACACAATAAAAGCTAAACAAAGTAAAGCTGGGATATTTCCGAAAGCTCCCATTCAGCGCGCGCTGATGGCTAAGTGCTGGAGTGTGGGGCGCGCGCGTTCTGTTTTAAAAGAGATTACGTTAGAACTCTCTGTTGTAATTTTCTCGAGTTCATTGTTTATTTTGTGTTCAATTAACGTACAATCTTAATTTACTGTGGCTTTGTGTAATGATAGACATTATGTTTTATGACTATTAACATTGATATTGAACAAGCATATAATCTCTGTGTGGTTGGAGGTTTTTGATGTGGTGTTATTTGCCTATCTTGTAAAGAATAATAGAAATAGTAATATTGGTAATGCACCTTACGTTATACGAAAAACAAGTTAACATAAAAATAAAAAACGGAAAATTACAAACAATACAGGTGGACAAAGACATCGAAAAATATAGTTTGGTTGTTTTGGTTTGATTGCCAATAACGGATTTCGTATTAACAGCAACATGATAGGAGACAAAGTTAGCAGAACAGAGTTAGGCAACAACAACAAAGAACAATTTATAAAAAAAGAGAAGATAAAATACGTATAGTATTTAGTTAACGTGACTTTGATATTAACTTAAAATTAAAATTAATTAACCTAGTATATCGTTTATTAACCTAGTATATCGTTTATTAACCTAGTATATCGTTTTTTTATGCATTTGATAAACCAAATGGACATTAATGCTAAATGGAAGCAGTTGTCTTATTTTTCAAGAACGATATTGACTTATTTTAACATTATATCTACGTCTCGTAGAACATCGCTGACTCTTTTGTGGGAAATGGACATATGCATTATAATTAGAGAAACCATCCATTATTTAAACCTAGTTAATAAATTGTCACCATTTCGATTTATTTAAAATCTATCCATAATCAAATTGACCAGATAAAAAAAATGTGTATTTTTTTGCTTAAATTTCATCTTCAGAATGTAAATGTACATATGTATATATAAAATAAAATTTTTTAATATCAAGAAATCCACTCGTATACACCTATGCTTTGAACTCTGTTATTTTATATAAGATTTTAGCTCACTGAGCCGGAAAGGGAAACAATGTAGAGCTATGAACTTTTCAAAAGCTCTCAAAAGCGGAGCGCGTTGGCTGTTGAGTTCAGGTGAATAAATGCGACTTATGTTCTCGATGTTTTATACAATATACGATTTTAATTGTTGTTCATAGTTTTCAAGTTTTGACATAAACCTTGACACTTCGAAATTATGTAATATTATTAAACCAACTTTTAACCAACCATAGTTTTGTACCAGCTCCCACCTTAACTTGCGATTTGAAAGAATAGCATTCTTCCCCAATCATCATGACTTAAAATATGTATAATATATAATTATAGTCATATAACTGTATTTATTTAATTCTATTCACATAACTATTTATATAACTCTATTCATATAACTCTATTTATATAACTTTATTCATATAACTGTACTAATGTAACTCTATTTATATAACTTTATTCAAATAACTGTACTAATATCACTCTATTTACATAACTCTATTCATATTACTCTATTTATATAACTCTATTTATATAACTCTATTTATATAACTCTATTTATATAACTCTATTCATATACCAACCAACACGACCTCGTTGGTCGTGTTGGTTGCGAGTGCGACTGCCGATCGGGAGGTCCCGGGTTCGACTCCCCGGTCGAAAACTACAAAAAAATTCTAATTTAGATTTTCTAGTAGTGGTTCGGAGTCTGGATATGTGCCCGATGAATGGCAATAGGCTCACCACCTATTCCATAGTGGGA
>DWFO01004678.1:0-11153 GCA_018246595.1 Mimoniades nurscia nurscia
ATTGAACTTCTTTTTCCCTAACATCATTTTAACTTGACCTCAAAAGTGTCTGAATTAAAATCAATTGTTTTGATTATTTCTTAAAAGGGGTAAAAGTACGGGGGTAATAGTACGCGTGCGACTTATTACCCACCTGTGCGGACTTTTACCCCGCAATAGTGTTATAAAACATTTATTTCAGTACAGTAATATATTTACAGTACAGATATTTCTTTCATTATTGTTTCAGAACACAAAATGCCTCGTAATTATATAAAAAAAACCTGGTAGGGCATTAACCGATTCGCTGCCGATGGCAGCGTGTCATCAATATTTTGTACTTGTTGCTTGTGTACCCTCAAATTAAGTTTTAGAAGGAGAAGTTTAGAAGATTTTGAGTTTTAGAAGAAGAAGTTTAGAAGAATTTGTAGAAAAGTTTTCGAAAATGTTCGCGGCAATGAATCGGTTAATATCTGAAGAAAAAATTCTCGCTGCGAAGAAACTATATACTAGGTCAAGAAAAGAGCAAAAGATTTGCAGCGGATTTTGTTGGATTAAAAGAATCAACCATCAGAAAAAGGCTAAAATTGAACTATGTTCTTACTGGATTAGGACGATTTAAACCAACATTTACATGCGACTGCCTCGTTGGTCCTGTTGGTTGCGAGTGCGACTGCCGAATGGGAGGTCCCGGGTTCGATTTCCGGGGTGGGACACTACTAAATTTTCTAGTAGTGGCTCGGAGTGTGGAGAAGTGCCCGGTATATGGCAATAGGCTCACCACCTATTCCATAGTGGAACGTAAACGTAACTGGTGGAACGTGGGAGTGTTCTACATTCCTCTGCCTACCTCTTCGGGGATTACAGGCGTGAAGTTACGTTTGTTCAGTGTACCTAAATATACAGTAAAATTTGTATTTACGGAAAATTAAGTAATCCACGTCAACGGTCAAAATGAATTTTTGTACTATTTATTAAAGGTTTACGAGTATGTAATATGAAAACATGTTGCAATAATCGTTAGCAATTAAATATGATATTTTTTCTATAAATAAAGAATAGACAAGTAATAGTATAATTTGAATTCAATGTACAAGATAATACCGTAGAAATTAAAATTATGTTATGGTATATCTTTGAGGGAAAGAATACCTAATTGTTTTTATAATTGGAGGGAAATTTGAAAAAAGAACATTTGAATTCAAAGAACGTTTGCGACACGTAACGATGAGCCCACTGCGCCCACCAGATTGTACTAATTCATTGGAACTCCCAGATTAAACAACTTCACCCTTATCTCTCGAGGCTTAAGGCACAAATTGGAAAACTAAAAAAAATTACATGGAAAAAATAATTTGTCTTCTGAACACCTACATTCAGCAGAGTCGATTTTATTTCCATAGTCTTGTATAATTTTATTGAAACGACCGGATCGAAGTCACAGACGATTGCCATATTTTTGTAATAGATGCTCAAAAAAGTTTCTTTTTCATTTTAGCAATTCAAGTGGAACAATATTACTAAGCACAGTTGAGCTACGTCCTCATTTTATCTCTATAGGTCTAAATTAAAAATTATAGTACTAGGTACCAACAACATTAAAGTTTTTTTTTCATTTTACTTACATATATATTCGTATCTGTCTAAATCAGATAGTAGTAATTTTGATTTAAGGCTGTTTCACATTTTGACAGCAGGATATAAATACTGGGTAATATATATATATTGTAGAGTGGATATTCGGCATACAATGTAACCGTGGGCAGCCGTTGAGCGATTGAACCAATTTGTCCGGGTAACGTGTGGTCACCCTCGGCATATTAATTTTTTATTCGATCAAGATAGTTACCGCCGGCAAATAGTTTGATAATAAAGCCAATTTTTTGATAATACTACACATCCAGCTATATTACGAGTTGTTCTTTAACGATGAGGGAAAATTATACAGTGAAGCGTATAATTTGCTAAGCAATTTGAGTCGTTTGATGACAATTCATCTTAATTTCTAGTTAAGTCGTTCCAGCTATTTATCTGATAGAAAGTATTTTTCAGTAATCATTATTCATTATAGCTCTCCATTTTGGCTATAACAAGACAATTGGCTTCGGGTTGATATTTGAAGGCTATTATGAAGGAGTATTGATGAAATACTTTTTCCATGTCACTTAAGTTAATATCGAAACCTTAACAGTCTACAAGAGTTGTATAAACAAGAGAATAACCGTGAATATTATTTCTAGACTCTTCGTTACTCTGATGTCGCCATTAAAGAATATGAGTACTTTTATGTGAATTGGGAGATGTTTTAAAACAGTATCATTTGATTCCTTTACAATTAAATGTGCTAATCCTTAGTTACGATAGTCACTAACTCCGAAGCAGTGCAAAATATTCGTATATGTAAATATCTAAAATTATTTTCAAGTATGAAATGGACAGTAGTAACGAAACATCACATGATAATTCATACGTTCGCTAAGTACACACATATCACAAAATCGTCGTAGCGTTCGATTTAGTGTAATGAGGTTGAATTTCAAGCCAAAAGTAGTTTAGTTATATTTCTATTTTCCGTCATCATCAAAATCCTTTATTATTATCCACTATTGGATCTAAGTCTCCTCTGCGCCTGTGAATGTCTTAGGACATAGTTTTAATTTTAATTTTTTTTTCAAATTTATATTGTTCAGTCCGTCGATCAGAGGGGTAGAAAAAGCATGTTTGATATCATATTTACACACTATTTCATTACCATGTCAGTACACACGCCGCTATTAAGCCGGGGGCGACATTCACAATCCATGTTAACATTTGAGGACTGGTGGTAGTATTGTTAGGATAGCAATATTTAGGGGAGGTTTCTACTATATTGAGAATTTTTCAATTTGTGACTGATTTGAAGCTTGTGGATGATAATTAAGTAATTTTAGTGTAAAGTAAGTTTGAGTATTTTTTAATATAAAGCAACTAGATGGGTTTAAATGGCGGTTTTTGATGAAATTCGTGCTAGACGTTTACGTAAATGTGCCGTGGTCATTATTTATTATTGGCCAAATATTTTTATCTACTATTGACCACATAAGGCATATAGCATGTACCTATTGCCATTCTTAATAATCCAACGCCGCATTTGGTTACGGACGGTTTATAAACACTTTTTCTTTACCGAAGTGCAAAATAAATGTTCTACTTAATGTGCTCAATTTTGTTTTAAGTAATGCACCTATGAAACAGTAATATAGTAATACATAAATATATACAATATGCAGTATTTCTGCAAATTTTATGTGTTTAATGTACAATTTACGCTGATTGTACCAACTAATACTAATAGTCCTATAGTGATTTTCGACGTTGGATGTATGGCCTGCAGTGGCCAATCGTCACTGCTAATTGATAGTTTGCTATTTTCATTGAAAAAAAATTGGCTTGATTAGCAAACGAAATCACAGATTATGAATAGTCCCGAAAACGAAGTCGGATCGTCACCGAGTGTCCTGGTAATGTTCGGATCGCGTGAAATTGTACAATATACACAACGATTGACTCGCCTGGTAGGAAATGAATAGATTTCATTTTAGTGTCATTTGTAGGGCTAATGGCGCCTCTAACTAATGTCATGTTGAAAACGAAATAAACGCGGGGGTGGGTTAATGTAGAATTACCAGCCGACAGATGTTAACGATCAGTCAATAGAGATATATTGTTCTGTTAAGCTTTGCTTTGGAACGGCTGTGTTTTAAAAAGGGTTTGTGTACTATTATGCGCTAATGCGCTAAGTTTGTTAGGATAAACGTGCCATGCTTTCGATTTAAGTTTCAAGTTAGCATGATATAGAATACTAAAGTAACATCACGCCTGTAATCCCCGAAGAGGTAGGTAGAGGAATGTAGAACACTCCCACGTTTCACCAGTTACTTTTAAGTCCCACAATGGAACAGGTGGTGAGTCTATTGCCATATACCGGGCACATATCCAGACTCTGAGCCACTACTAGAAAATTTAGTAGTACCCTACACGGTAATCGAACCCAGGACCTCCCGTTCGGCAGTCGCACTAACAACCAATACGACCAACGAGGCAGTCAAGGATTTCGAGTAATGGAGGGTTTGAGGCTTGAAGGGAAGGGAACAAGACATTTTTTCGACTTATCGAGGTTAGACTTAAGGAGGTTTTACTGTAATATGTAAATAAAATAGCAAATATTGTAATATATTGTTTTATTACAAAAATAAAAAGGACATGGGCAGTTTATAAAAGGGGAAATTAGTATTATTATATTATTTAATCTTATAATAAATATACTTACTTAAGGGCAGTCCACATGAGTGTTGCATGTTTTTTTATTATATTTATTGTACAAATAATTTATAAGACGCCAAACTTGTTTTCAAGAATTACATTGGACTTTCAGAAATTATAAATATTCATAATTATCTATATTTGTAATGATTCTTGTGTTCCACATCGTTTGGCTGCTACTAACATAGCTGTACCTGATGTGCACATTTAGGTTCAGACACACAGTTCTGAATAGAGTGTTTCGGCTGTTTGTTCTAAGATTAGGTCCATCATAGAATAAAGTAAAATAAGCTAGAACAGATCTGCAAACTATGTTGAGGTCTATCGGTGCAGCACAATAATTAACTTGCAGACAATGGCGAATGCTAGCTTTGAGTATTTATAAGACAAAATTACAGTTCTTTTTACCTTAATTTACGGTGAAATAAATTTATAGCTGAATTTTATTTACTACTAAGAATAAAAACGTATTTAGTTGTATTAGTAATACATAAAATGTGTAATTACAATGGTTTTTAAGATTACTTGGTAACTCTTAATTGGTAACTAATGTAAGTAATAATACTTAATCAATATGTTGTACTGTAAACGTAACTGTACGTAATTGATCAAAGATTTATTCACGATTTCATTTTAATTATAAGTGTGAATATATATGACATTCAAAATAATAAAGAGGGTGATGAATGTGTCAGAAAGCACAGCAGGTTTGTAATTATAGCGATATTTGGCACCGCGTACTCTCTGCCTGCCCTGTAAAGGACCTGGCGTGATACAATAATTATAACAGAAATAAATTTGTCTCCAATTTATGCATTAATGTTTGGTTAGAGACGAACATTTCTATTAATTGTTTGGCGTAAATTGTTGAAACCCCCTACAAATTAGAACTTATACATACTTACTCACTTGTGGGAACGATGTAGGTACCATGCAGTTATCCTTTTTATATACCAGAAGATTCAAAAGGCGGTCTTATCGCTTAATAAGCGATTTCTACTAGACAACTTTTGATTAGGAGTCTAGAATAAAAATCAGATACGGAGCAGTGGTGTACGAGTATAAATATTAATAAAATAATAATTTCGTTGAAACTATATTTTCTATGAAATAACCAATGAGCACTTCTATATACAATTTTCGCGGAAATGAGTACATTTTTCAGTATTTTTACACTTTCAAACATCCACCTTATATTATCTACTAATCAAATCACAGGTCATTTGGACTTAGTACTGGTAGCCGCCGCCCTGGCTGGGTGGCCGGTAGGGTTGGCCGCCTGTTGAGGGACCGTATCCACCAGTGGGTTGGTCGGGGTACCGCGCTTCACCTTCATATGACACCTAGGAACGGATTAGGAAAATTCACAACAATTTGAGTTTAAAAATAGTGCAGCAAGAAAAGGGATACGTACCTACGTAAATATACAGCTTAATTTTACTAATCGAACTCTTGCCTGATTTTAAATGAAAAAAAAAAGATTGGAAGAGAAAGATTTCGAAGAAGACAATAAAGATACTTTATATACGTGCCGTCCTTATCTAGCCTTGGTGCAATATCGTTGGCGGATTTAAAGTACGAAAGATACCTCAGCGTTGAATCCGTTTTTCCAATCTGCCGTGTACTTGACAATTTGCTTGCGTCCGTCTGGCAGCGCGACGTGATACTCGCCGCGGGTGACGTCGCCGTCGGAGATCGCGTTGTGGCTGTACTCGTTCCCGTCTTCGTTCACTGCGTACGCGAAGTCGAAAGGCATCCCGGGCTCGTGGTGGTGATGGTGGTGGTCGTGCTCGTGGTGCTCGTGTTCGTGGTTGTGCTGTAATATACAATGGTGTGTTATTATTGCTTTGAGATAGCAACAGATAGTAAGTGATAAATTACGTTTAAATTAATAGTTGAAAGATTTTTAGACCTTTCTCAATAGATATGAGTTCGAAATTCACCTTTTTGTATGCCATTACAAAAAAAATCTATTAATTTATCTTTTCTGAAGTCATTGTTAGCATTATTATCAATCAATTTATTTATAATTTCACGCTGGATCGCATCTTCCTATCATAATTAGGAAGACTGACGTCATGGTGTGCCCCATGGCCAAATGCGGGTTCGTTGACCTAGCACGAGTTACCTAATGAATGTTATGGGGAGCTTTAAGGTGCGTAGCATTCATTGCAATGTTTTAGGTTTGTTTGTTTTTATACAATAGTGTTTCTTTACTATATGGGTCGTCCCATGTATGTAGGCGTACATTTGAAACTTGGTGATAGTGTATAATATAGTCTATGATCAGTCGTTCAAGTAAGCCATAGACCTCGGAATTTTACGGATGAGCGCGTGAACCATGAATGATAATGTATTTCCTTTTTATAGTATGATGGAACGGAACATAATACATATTTCGTGTGCACTCGGTGTGTGCTTAAAAATGATTGACACTATAATTTTATGGGCGATTCAATAGGAATGTTTATTGCCAATGTTCCTATGTTTTATAGTTTCCATAAAATTTCATTCACATTGTGACCTTGTGTTTCAGTTTTGCAAATTTAACAGTTTTCACATGTACAAATCGAAATACAAGGCATTTGGTGGAAAAATGAGACAAAGATTTTATTGGCTTCAAGCCACATCGGTATTTTTTTCTGTATGTATTACGTAATACTGTGCTTTAATTTTTAAAACCTCTGATGTGTGTACATACTCTAGTGTTAATCTATTAATTATAGCGATAAAATCGGAAAAACAATTATTTGTTATGTAATGACATATACCCCAATGGGGTATTTGCAATGGCAAATACCACATTTTACAACTCAATTATTGGTAGATTATATTCGTTTCTCGCAAACAGAGTTCCTGAGTAGATACGATTGTTAGGATTGGAATATATGTACCTATAACATGATGATAATACATGTTATAAAACTATTTAATTAAAATATGTTTCCATATTATATGTAAAATATAACGATATGAATACTGTCGTTATGTAAAATGTGTTAAAACACTAATTTTGATGATTATTTTTAGACATGTTTATATTTTCCAAATTTTTTGCTATATCCGATGATTAAGTAAACATTGTAAATAGAATAGCTTCTTCATCCATGCATGTATCAACAAATACCATAACAACACTTAACTAAGAAGGAATATAAGCACATTGTTTATATAACAATGTGCATTATTATATAACAATATAAATGCCACGTTGTTCGTGTTGGTTGCAATGATGACGGCCAATCGGGAGGTTCTGGGTTTAGATTTCGGGTCGGGCACTGTTAGATTTTTTAATTTAGATTAAAAAATCTAACGGAGTATAGAAATAAACTCCACCTATTCCATTGTGGGACGTAAACGTAACTGGTAAAACGTGGGAGTGTTCTACAGTTCTCTGCCGAACTCTTCGTGGATTATAGGCGTGATTTTACGTTTTTGTTACACAACAATTAACAAAGTAGAAAATATTATATATACCTGAAATTATTTATCCACAGATCATGATCATTCCTATATATTGTGGATCGCGATATGACACACAACTAGGTAAGATACATTCGCACTAAATAATCCTATTGCCGCTCACGCGCAGTCATTGTTTTACTTTCAATTCAGTTCTGTCAACCACACATAAACATAAACACATACATCCGAACTGTAATTTTGGAGCTGGTGTGTACGTTTAATGCACAAGGTGTGTGTATACACACTTTATCATTTATACATATGTTCATATGATTTATCGCAAATATACATACAACCACACAAATGAACAAGCACGCACACACACGCATTAATCACGGGTAGATTCGGATACGTTCGGATTGCACATAAGCACATATGACCAAGACTTTTGTATAATTTTACTTCAACCCTTAGTAACAGTGATTTTATATTGGTTAACAATAGAATGTAAATCCGTTGTTGGCTGTATGACAGGTGTAATATTATAATTATTATTTATGGAGCTGTGGATTTTTAAAACAAAATTGAATAGAAATACTCGTCAAATCATATGTTATATTTATATCCTGCCTCATTATATATAATAATAATTTTCATATATGCTAGTAATCAAATTCGGATTCTTCTAGAAAAGAAGTTAACGAATTTGGCTTTGGGTAAGTGATACGTAATGTCTATTTGACATTAATAGGTAGGTACTACATTTTTTTTATGACAATTTATTTTGTGTTAATCTATTTTATTCATAGTTTTGTTTCTCATATTGTAAAATTTGTAATATTAAACACACTGATTCGGTGTTCTACATATATTGAGGGGAGTAAAGTTCACCTGTTCTCGTTTTTTCTTCCAAGAAGCTGGAACAGATCTCTTGTGGGGTTAAACATGGCATTCAATATCATTCTTGTATATAAAATTATTTTAATACATTTATGTGCAATAAATAAATTAATATACGAGTATTTCGTTCATTTGTACAGATTATGGAGACCGATTGAGTAGTAAGTAGTAGAAACTAATCACGTTCTGTGATATTTGACACAAAGCCATTTGATTGGATATTAGATAAAATTTGTAATGGAATAGCCAGCTCCTTACCTAGCTGTCTATTTAATTACATGTCCTATAACTTTATGGTTACTATACCTTTGTCTTAAAGACACTAAGGTTTATTAACACTGCATGCCTGAAACTATCTTGAATATATCTGTTGCACAAAAAATATTGTAAATAATCCTATAACTTTATGGTTACTATACCTATGTCTTAAAGACGCTAAGGTTTATTAAACCTACATGCCTAAAACTATCTTGAATATATCTTAAAACTTACACAAAAAATATTGTAAATAATTAAAATGATTAATATTTACAGGTTTCGAAAACGGTAAGTACCTAACCATCTACAGGTATTACGTTGAAACAGGACCAAAGATGATTTCAGGATTATTATTAATGATATGGGTGTTTGAAATCAATATTTTCAGTTGCTTTAAGAGGTAACAAAGTTCTTTTAATTTATGAAAGACATTTGCAAGAAAACTTTGGCTCACGGTAAAAATATGTTGCTATCAGTAAAAAGTAACAACATTTATAGACAAATACCTATAGACGAGCGTCACTTCATGTTTTCTATTCTTGAATTAAGTAATTGTTTTTTTTTTTCAGTCGAAGGCCGTAATAAACTCAGTAAAAAGCTTAATCGTATCGACATCACTAAGTCACCGACATTAACCCGGTGTACAACAGGATCATCGATTACATGTAAGCCGTATTTCAATAGATACTATTTGCACATTGTAACGTTAATGTAATTAATGACGTCAGTTAGCATGTGACGAATCGCCAAACCAGAGAGTTTAATGTTATTGAACATTGTCAAAAAAATTATAAAGAGTATCTCTTCAGGCCCCGTTAGTTTTCTAGAGCCTGTAATTAAGATGGTCTTGCCATCCACTAACAGTTCAAGACCACCGAACTGTTGCGATCTTATCATGTTGTTGTCTTCTTAGTGAAAACAAAATCAGCGTGGACAGATGTCACTCGATGACTTGTCATATATAGTATCCATTCATTACGACTATGAGATCCATGTTTTCGTTATAACTCGAACGAGGACTATTAAAAATGGGGGGGTCATATATAGTCAAAAAATAAATTCCATATTCATGTAATAGCGTAACTGCTTCGTTGGTCGTGTTGATTGCAACTATCGGGTTTTTCTAATTTAGATTTTCCAATAGTGGCTCGGGGTCTGGAAATGTGCCCGGTGTAGAGCAAAAGGCTCACCGCCTGTTCCATAGTGGGACTTAAACGTAACTTGTGAAACATGAGAGTGTACTAGTGCAGTGTACAGAGGATTATCTCTGCCTAATTTTTCCGGGATTACTCAAGTGATATAACGTTATGTAATAGAGTTGCCAAAGAATGCTGTTTAAATTTTCTGTTGTATTCCTTTGAATATAATACTTTGAAAATTCTGCGAATATTTCATCAATCGCCAAAGTCAAAAATAGTCAAAAATATCCGCTTTGAAATTGAACCGTGAATATCACAGAGTATAAAACTACATATGTATATTAAAACTGTCAATTAATTACGACACATCATAATTTAATATCTATCCATTATTTACTACAGCCCATTGCAATCCATTGCTGAAGATAGGCCTCCACGAAGCGTTTATGCGTATAATCCCTATGCTGGGCATGTTGGTCGAGGATCGCAGAACACAGCTTCCCCCACCACCTGTGCTGCTGCCCGTAGTCGGCCAGGGCATTTAGCTGTACCTAGGCAGTACACGCCACAGCCACCACACCGCGATCTGCCATTGACGGGTTTAGTCGTCTCTTACGATTCCCTGTGTCCCGGCACGGGTCGGCGAATGTACATCTACTTACTCCGCCCCGGCACAGATAACACGGTTTCGACACGAATAACTCCACCCCGACACGAATAAATTATCTAATTAAATTATTATTTGTGAATAATACCTATATGAAAATGTTATATTTCAATTGTTTCAGTGGATCCTAAATTTAATCCCGGTAAGAATATGTTCAACAGGATCAATTTCATAGATCCATTCAATAGTTTCTCAAGCTTTTTTATTACCTTTTATTTAGCTTGACTTGTAACATTTTTTCAAATCTTGCAAATCATTTTTCAACCACTTCCGGATATCAGGAATTTATTATAGGATATTTAAAAGCTTGAGGTGTGACACGATGACTTACAGTACTTAAGTGCCTTAAGATATTAAATTTAAATATAGCTATTTTATTATATTTTATTGGACTGCCTCGTTGGTCGTGTTTGTTGCAAGTGCGAATGCCGATCGGGAGGTCCCGGGTTCGATTCCCGGGTCGAACACTACAAAATTTTCTAAATTAGATTTTCTAGTAGTGG
>DWFO01004679.1:0-11152 GCA_018246595.1 Mimoniades nurscia nurscia
AAGCCTCCTTTTAGTCGCCTCTTACGACAGGCAGGAGATACCGTAGCTCTTATTCTGGTCCCGAGCTACTGGGACAAGACCTATTTTAGACCTAGTCACGAGACAAATACAGCCCTCGTCGTGTAAATATTTCAATTGGAAAATAATCGAATCGATAACCCCACTCAACAGTCGAATTCAAAACGACAGTGATAAAAGCCGAATGGGCTATATATTAACTTTCCAATGAGAGCCGCAGATATTACGTGAAATCTCAATAAGACTGATATCAACCTGAGATAATATTTGAGACTTCACATTTGTAAATGAAATCAGGCCCAGCTATGCTAGAAGTTCTAACGCGCTGTCTTAGCGCATACCGTCTGTCATACAACGGGTGAGGTAAATTAATAGACTTTAGTTTTTATGAGCGATATTAGGGGTTGAGTTCGTTGCCTTCTCGTGGGAGTTTCAAGAGGGGTTCCGTAAATGTAGTGGAAGTGAATTCAATGCAACCATACACAATTTAAAATGAACCCTAATATATTTGTAGTTTCCAAGTTACTATTAAATGTTTTATCTCGTTTTACCACATTCTTAATATGCTGAATTTTTTTTTATAACAATCCGTAATATTACATTAGCGAATATATGAGTAGGTATCAAAGTCTTAAAAACGCTTACCTACATATGAGTACAGTTACTCCTATAATAATTATATGCCACATATCTTGCGCAATGACATTTGATACAGCCAGCCTATTGTCAATGAAATATTTCTATATATTTCAACCGCTTAATCCGATCAGTACAATCTAAAGCCTTTTTCTGATCTGACAAAAGCATGTCAATGTGACTGCTTAAAAGTTAAACAACGTGAAGAAATTCCAAGCGAGTTTCGAGATTACAATTTCGAGGGGCTAGATAATTCTCTATTAGCATACAAAGGAGAATTACCGTGTTGCTGAACGTCTGGGACACAGTACTTATATTATAAGAGACCACGCCTTGTGGCTGTCATATGTAGCCTAATTAGGTATGAATACTCATAGCTTGTGCAACTTAATATAGCTGTTGTACCCACTGATGCTTTGTTGTCCGAACTTGTTTTCGATACTGTATCCCGTCATCCATTTGTTTCGTATTATTTGTCGGTTGCTGTGTTTTTTCCGCTTTAATTTTTCATATAAGATATGTATAAGTTGAAAAACGTTTAGTGTTGTAAATACATATTAGTTTTTTAATGTTATTATTATTAATGCATTAAGATACACCTATTTAATAGACGATTACGAAAATCAAACAAAATGAAAAATTCTGTGACAAGAGAATTTTTTTATTTAGGTAGGTATATTATATGTATAGACAGTATATATTATATAGACATTTGTAATTATAAGACAATTCCAAAAAACCTTTACTGTAATAATTTCGTAGAGAGTTATTGACAGATGGCCAGGATAAGATTAAAAATTTATTTGTACTTTGAAAATATTTCAAAAATCACGCTACTATTCAATCGGCATACCAACTTTAAAGAAAACGCAACAAATAATTAAAGTCAAAGGAAACAACGACGATTAAAACGTTTGAGAATTGTATATGCGCAGTGGAACGACCATAAACAATAAAACTATTCAATATTTATGTAATAGAGCACCAGGAAGACATGGCGCGGTTTACTTCGAACTCTGTCATTAAATTCCTAACACTTTTCTCATTTAAATTCATAAATTTCCGGTGTAAGTGAGCTGCGATCGCCATTCGGCGCACGTTCGACCGATTGCACACACACACATTCCTACAGACACACATTTTACTTGGTGAATACAATACAATCAAATTGTCCCTAGATACTCGATATTCTAATGATGGTTATGCTTTTCTATAGTTATATTTATCTATGATTTTTTGTACAAGGATATCAGTGAGATAAAAATGGTGTTATTGTATAAAAATGTTTTGTTAATTTAGTTTTTTCTACTTTCTCCTAATCGATCTGTGTTACAATAATGCGGAATTAAATTATACTAATTCTAATTGGAGCGTTTGCAAGTTGTCACAGTCATTACATTTATCACAATTTTATTGCTACTATTTTGCCAAAAATTACCGTCACATAAAAAAAATTACAATGTACCTACCATAGATATAATTCAGTAACTAAATATATAATGATAAGCTGTATGTACAAAACATAATTCGGCAAGTCAACTATGTGATTTACTATACGAACCACCATTCAATTAACTTCGAGGTAAAAGCTCTAGACATTTAATTGCAAACGTTATAAGTTATTACACATTTATTTTTTGTTTACTAACTTCTAGGTCGTGTTTGCGTAATATTGAAATTACGTAAACACATTGCACAACCGACTAGTATGAGATTTTTTATCTGTCCGAATCTCTATTAAAATTTTGCAAAACTAACCTACCAGTTGAGTTTGTTCCGTTAAATGGTCCAGTGTAGATAGAACTCCGATATCGAATTTAGAGCAGTTAAGGGCAGATCAATGTATATTGGCATATATGTTTAAATGGCGAAGTACGCAATACGAATTCCATTTGCAACACAATAGAGCATACACGATTCCAAATTCAAGTTTCGACTAAAAAAAGATTGGTCAAGTTCGAGTTGGTAATACTTACAAAGGTTTGATTATACAATAACTTTTAATTATACTGATAAATCATAACATTTGTTTCGAATACTGTACAAATATAATGTGCTATTAAAGTAAAATCATTTTAATAAAACGAATAAAGCCATTTGATGTGAAGGTTATAAAATTGTAAGATCCCATATGAAATACATACTTATATCTTTATGCAACTTTTTAATTTAGAGTAACGGTAAGTAATAAATTTTTAAGTAACTGCAAGTAAATAAGTACACTTATTATAAACAGACGATATTTAACGAATGGAATACTTTAGGTCCTTGTACAATTGCCAACGTAACTCTAAAAAGAACAGCGCGTACGTACGCGGGCGAGCAATTTTCAAATATGGAACGCATTCTATTCTGATTTCGTATACATAATTCGAATTTAATTATTATTTTCAATTACCGTGGGCCAGTCGTGTCTCACCGGCCTGTATTGTCCCTGATCTTTTTTTGCTCTAGTATGAAATACTCAGGTTTGTTCAAAGGGAAACATTCTGAAGTAAATGTTTGACTCGATTCTTACTCACTAGCACTATTAAGACGTCTAGATCACTTGCAGTGCGGATGTTCGCGTAATTTTAAAAAATTATGTATGTAATGCTGTATGGCGATTTTTCATTAATTCGTACGTATATAAAAGGATCATGCTACTGGAAATTGCAAAAAATATAATTAAAATATGAAGAGAATCGATTAATCTATATCGCTCACACTGCCGAATCGACTTAATCGATTTGTAAACGATATCTACATAATTTAATTAACTCCCAGAGTTCGAGAGTCGCGTGGGAGTCACTTGTGTCTATGTTTTTTAAGCGCTATTTTAATTTTGAATCGGTGACTTTTCTGGTTGTAATAAATACGAACATATTTATTACAACCAGAGGCGCTTCGGCTCTGCACCGCTCTATATAGAGCATAAATAACATATGCCAAGTGTTTATTACCTTACGTTACGTAGGCAGCGTGGATATTAATTATCAACAACACCTGTTTATGGTATTCAGATTGATTAGTTGTTTTTTGTGGTGTATAATATTGAATTTAATTTTTTTTTGTTATCTGCGAAACTATTTTTTTTCATGTGTATTATTTTGCCTTTAGACTGTATTAACAATTGGTTTTTAAACTGAAGGATATTGCCAGAATTTTTCACGAATCGGATCTGTTGAACTCATTAATCGTTACAATGTATAAAATCATATTTACATGCTTACAAATTCTTAATTACGAACAATTCATTCCAAAAAGCAAGAGAATTTTCATCCGTATTACGTTAGAATACTTTTATTACTCTCACGGTGGATACAGAGCAAATAACACCAAATCCCCTATCCTCACACCTGACATACTTCGACATTCATGCCTCTTCGACGCTTGTCATTTTCGCCGGAGTCCGACTTCCTCCAGCCGGTGTCTGACCCAGTACATACACATTACAGTACATTAAATCACACTAAACACATAGCCAAGCACATCCAGGCCGCACAACCACGTAACAGACATATTTCTCGGTAGTAATTATAAAATGGACACCATACATTCACACTGAGAATAACTAAATGAATATGGGGCTTAGCTTATTATTAGAACACGGATAAAGGTCGTCACACATGTAGCTATAATATATGTTAATATAATGTGCTGCTAAAATATAGCAATCTACCATAGATGATAGCTATGCTATAATATTTTAATATACATATATTTTCGGTCGTTATTTGGGCAATAACATGTCTTGCTATACGGAGGTACGAGTGTATCTTCCTACATTAGTTCACATATTTCCATAAGCGAGATATATATTATAGCTCCATGTGTATGCATCCGAGCTTTTCTATAGGAAATATGTTCCAATGTGCATATATTATCTATTTAAATTATTATTATTAATATTAAATTATTGTTTTTATTCTTTCAAGTACTAGCTTGCAACCTAATATTATGTCGCAAGACATTAACTTTTTTAGGTTTGACTATATAGTCAATAATATAAGTACCTACTATTAATTTAACTTGGAACCTAACCTATATGAACTCTTGTCGAAATTTAAAATTTAAATATTAACGCTTGCTTGTTAATGCCCTTCTCTGTGTATGTACATGTCAGTTCATAATGTGCCGTCCTGTAATACATATTATAGCTCCCTATGTGACGACCTTAAGGGTGAATGTATGATGGCCGAGTGCTTCGTACGTAAATGTAAATTTTCCGTCAGCGCCCGACATTTTCCTGCCACCGAAGGACAGTGTGACAGCTCGCGAACATTTAAATGCGCTTGTGTGCATCGCAGTGCGCCGTGAATGCATAATACCATCCCCGCGATGACTTATAGCGGCTTAGCAGCATTAGGTAATACGTGACAAGTGTTGCTAAGTGACGGAGCCGCGTGCGGGGACGATTTGGATGTTGCTACAAATTTTAAAAAAAATGTGCGTATTTTCGATAATAATTTTACGATATAAAAAAATTAGGAGAAAAATTAAAATCATTTTTGACTATCACTAAAAAATTTTCCTTTTTTATTAATAGACAAAAGCATTTTGCTTGTTGTTGTTGGTTTTGTCATTCGTAGAATCGTGTTTTGGGTGTTTAGACATTATCTTTAGAAACTTTATTTTGCGTATTACTTTTTTACTATATAATATAAACATTTTTCTGCACTGGACTCGGAGAATTCTGCCTCGATATAAGACAAGGATTTATTTAATTAATAATCCTTTACTGTTTATGTTATCAAGAATGTAAAAGAAGAACGTCTAGTCTGTAAAGATAAAGATATTTGGCACATAATTTTCACCTACCATGTAAGGGATCTGCGGTGACAATGTACGTAACATCACGCCTGTAATCCCCAAAGAGCTAAGCAGAGGAGTGTAGTACCGTCCCACGTTTCACCAGTTACATTCTCGTCTATTATGGAATAGGTGGTGACCCTATTGACATACACCACGCACATTTCCAAACTCAAAGCCACTACTAGGAAATCCAAATTAGAAAAATCCAGTAGTTCCCGTCCCGGGATTTGAACCCATGAACTCCTGATCGACAGTCGGGCATTCAACCAACACGACCAACGTGGCAGACGGTGACATTAGTAACAGCAATAATATTTCTGTTATTTCGATATATCCCAGTGAATGGGTACCGTGTGGTGACCCTACACGTGACCCGCGTTGGATCAATGGCAGCGAGGTGGCAGCCGTCATCGTTATTCCGATGCGAGAATCTCTGCTCAGCTGGTGCTTAAGTAATGTGCTTAGTTTATTAACACCATACTTAGTATAATGTTTGATCAGAATTACCTATACGTGTTCTGTCGGAGTCATTCGTTCTGTTCATTTAACCTTTATATTAAACGTAATGTATTTATGGAATTTATTAAACATGTATGGAAGTTATTTAAGTGGCCATTTCTAGTGTTTTAAAATTCTTTGTACCTGTGGCGTACCATTTCTAGTATTTCATAGGTCTCCGTCTCTGTTTACGTCTCTTGTGGGAGGTAGGAAATAAATTCGACACCTTTAAGGATCTTCTTCTAGATTGTCTTCTTATAGATTGAAGTAAATTTCGTCTAGGACTGGATATATTGCAGTTTATAGTCATTTTAGAAAGTTTGAAAACTCCAGTTATTTTAGACTTTACTTAATTATAACATCACGCCTGATATCCCTGAAAGGGTAGCCAGATCAGTGTTGTACACTCCGTACAGTTGCCTTTACGTCCTACGTTGCAATAGGGCTGAGTCTATTGCCATATAACGAGCTCAAATCGAGGCTCCGAATACCTATTAGAAAGTCTGAGTAAAAAAAATCATATAGTACCCGACTTGGGATTCGAATCAGGGACCTTTCGACCTGTACCCACTCGACCAATCTGACATTTTCGATATCATATGTAATTGTTTATTATTCTCCTACCCGTAAAGGGTTATCATATTGACGATTAACCTAAAGCATACTCTTACCTTAGGCAATTTTGGTAGGCATATTGACGATTAACTTAAAGCATACTCTTACCTTAGGCAATTTTGGTATATATAAAACGTAACAAATACGTAACATTACACCTGTAATCCTCATAGAGGTAAGCATAGTAGTGTATGCACACATACTAATAGATCTTATACTTAACACTACATGGAATACAGTGTCCATCGTCCACGATAATAAGGTGCTGCCCATTTGCCAAGCTGACTGCGACCTCAGTCGCCACTTGGAAACGCAATAAAAAGTTTACTGCCTATTCTTCGTTTTATCTGGCCGTTTGTAATAGGAACTTATATAAACAAGTCGCGACGTTGAAATAATATCACTTTGTGATCTCAATCAACGCGCCCCAAGTGTATGTGTGTGCCAGAGTGTTCCAAGAATGGTTTTATAATTGTATCAACGAATACCGTATATTTATTTACACGATCGATAACTTATAGTTTAGTCTGAGAATTATTTTAAGTTACAAATTTCTTCCTGTACATAATACCATATTTCATCTGTGCGTGTATAAAAAAAGCATTGAACAGTTTATTTTTTTAATTTACGTCACTCAAAACAATTTATCATCTGTGCATTTTTAATAAAAAAAATGAGTCACTTCTATTTATAGCGTTTAAGCGCAAATATGATTTTTGTAATTTTTTTTGGTTCTTACTCTGTCAAAGACAAATTTGGTTTAATAAGGCTGTGTGTCAAAACACTTTAATGTCATCGCTGCTAATTGGAAACCGCCGGTGACATTGCGACGTGTTGCTAGGATATAAAATTACACAGATTTTAAATAGTCGAAATCGAGAGCCTTCCAGCTCAGCCGTTTATAATTTATTATGAATCACTTATGTGACGCATAGACCTGTTAATGAATAGACATGGCATGTCGCAAGCTATTTTATTAACAATTATGTCTGTTATAACAATATATTGGATGGGATAGGGCCCCGTATCGTATGATGCTTAGATTTTATAGCACTAATATATTTAATTATACGTCATTTAATGTGGGTAGTGGCACAATGTTATTTGTCAATGAATGAAGGCTCTGTTGCCTAGATAGCAATACCACTATCTTCCATAAGACGTAGCTAACATGTCGAAAATACATATATAATTATACTGTGTGCTATGTACGTGTAAGTTTTGGAAGGGAATAACTAAGTTAGATTTAGCTTAGCTGGAACCCATTAAGCCTAATGTAGTATTTTTCTATGTATATCCGCTGTATATTGATATTTTGTTAAAGAAAAGTGTTCGCGCTGAATGGACAGTTAGTCCGTAAGTAATATGTTCATTGTGAAATCAAGTAGTTATATTTTAAACATTTAATATTTTATGTCCATTTTTATCAAAATAATATTTCTTTCATTTATAAGATTAGTATTTATAAACTTATAAAAAAAAATAACATAACGTTTTTTTGACAATAATTCTGACGATGTACGCTGGTGTGAATCAAAATTGTTAGTATTAGTTAGACCTCGTGATATTGTTAGTGTGTATTAGACCTTTTTTTCATATAGCATTAAACATGAAGTAAAATGTTGACAAAAATTTACTAATTTTTACCTTAACATATTATTATATCCCAAGTAGATTACGTCGGCTGAAACGTCATGTTCGAATATATATATATATGTCTCAAGCCATATTGCGTGTATCTACAACATTTAATTTAATATACGTTAAATGTAAAGTAGCGACATCTGTAACGAATAGTATCAAGATCTCCTAAACCGATCGTCACGAACTGTCAAATAAGATTATTGCACAAAGAGCACCTTCTGTTCCGGTTTTCCGAATTTCACAACGCGCCGTATAGTTAATCTACTTATTCTTTTTTATCTTGGCATCATGTTCGTTGCGGGGTAGGCAGACCATATGCTATATACGATGATTATCTATTACGATCTGATTGTAGACAGTGGCATCGGATAATTTATTTGAGTTGGTGGAGAAAGAGTTTCACCTTTCAATGTGTTATCTAAGTCTACCATTCTGCACTCGGTCGTCACGGTAGACCAAATATACCTTACTCTTCATATTCTGAAAGATAATTATTTTATTACATACATACAATTGTATTCAATATTCATTCTTCTTATCTGTTTTTTTAAAGACATTTCACTCTTCAGTGTTTTCATAAATTACAGTAGGCATGTTCCTGGTTGCGTAAAAATAAAAATGAAAAAATGTTATTTAAAAAAATGATACTTCAAAATTTTTTAATAGTACCGAACAGTCAAATTACACGTTGCCGTTGTAGCTGACAACACTGACACACTTTTTGTGATATTTTATCCGAATGCCATTTAAAACAAAGACTCCTACGCCGTTTACAAGCCAACGCGTTTCAACGTGTCTTCAACCAGCATCGAGATGGAAGATAAATAATATTTTTCATTAGCCTACTTTATGAATGTGCCCAATACCTATGATTATGTGTCCACAATTCGTGTACACGTTCGAAAGTTACGTGGAAATTGATCACTAACAGTAATGTTAATTCGTTTATTGGCATTTATATGTTTCATAATTTTGACATATTCATAGTTAGAGGTATTTAATAGGAAAGAAACTCATAATCTTCTCACAATATACTGTATATAAGAAATATATTTCTTTAAATTAAGTATTATAAACAAAAATACGCCATAGCAAACAAGGAATTAAAATGAAAATTAAAAAATATTGTAGCGTAGCGTCTACGAGATACGTAGCTCTTCGCGCGATGCGGAAACGGAAACCACGTTTGCGGAAAGTCCACCGCTGCGTCTAACATGGTTTAACTTTTAAATTTAGCTTCTTGTTCCTTCTCGTGCATTTTTGTTCTTGGGTCTACTAGTCTACGAGTCCAGATAGACTAGATTACACATTTGGTCTTACCACTTATGATTTAATAATTGTATGGTCTTATACATATACATACATATTCATATGACGTCGCAATAGTTTGTGTAGTTTTTTAATACTACATGGAAACGAGTAGTTAGTTATAAATATTGAATTTATTTCAGCTGCACAACAGCAGCTTACTGTAACAGGGAAACTGGTAAATGATGAGGGTACTTGGCACACGTGACGGTCCAACAGAAATTTAGAAACATGTCAATTCCCATAATGTTTAGCACACATATACATTCCATTGCTTAAAACACCTAAGCGTTATAATTTAAAAAAAACCAATTTGAGTACGTTACAAGTAGCTTTCTAAACTAATAGCTGTGCACAAGAACAAGTTGAAAAAAAAACAACAACATATCAATAAAGTTTTAAATGCCTACAATTAAAATTACAGACGTAACAGCCGACATAATGGCCAACTGTCCGTACAAAATACTGGAACTAATCTGTTAACACTGTCAACGCGAGGAGAATTTCTTAACAAGCTACGGCGAATGCCCGGTCACACGTAACGGGGAAAAAACACTTGTAAAATCAATTTTATATTTTAATGGCAGTATATTGGCATCAATAGACATGGTTCGATTGGCAGCTTCTGCGAGAGAGTAGCTATTGGACTTTACATACTTTCAAAATAATAACAATAATTATAATGTAATCATATATTTTAAATAAATCGTAATGCACCTCAATTTCGAGTATTATTCTAGACTCGCAGGCCCGCAAAGCATTACTTATTGCCCAAATGTTCTCACTTTAAATTACTTGGGCACTTCATTAATCTCCAAGGAATACGATACGGTGTTAAACATTAAATATGTTTATAGTTTTGTATGGAAATTATTTATTTGAAGCTTAATATATATGTATTTGCAGCTTTATATACATGTACAATGGACTGCAACCATCACTGTCTATCAGACTGCATGTCTGTTTGCCACGTTTACATCCACAAAAAGTCAAATCGTTACATGAACTTTAAAAATGTTGCTCTAACAAAAAACGTAAACTGAACTTGCTCGAACAATTTGGCTCCAACAGGAAAAAATTAAAAAGTCAACGTTCTAATTCAAAAACGACGTTCGAATTATGATTTAAAACGTGTTCCGGAGAAACTCGACGTTTCTAAAAACGAACGTCTAGCGGCCGAATCATTATACATACGGGTAATGAGCGGTAGATACCAGAGCGCGGCGGACATTTACGAAGTTCTTGATTTCAGGTAAGCTAGTTGATCTCAAATATGTACTAATACTAAATGTAACTTTTATAAAATTTTGGATTCGACTAAATCTGAATAATTGTATGTACTATTCTTTTCTATATGTAATTGTAACAGTTTTCAAAATTGACTTACTTCATAGATTTTAAGTTCTTGTGTATAGTCAAGTTATGCCTAAAAAATTAAAGCAAATATTTGATGATTCCTGCAATTTTATTAGGTTACTAATTACAACTTGTAAATAGATGAATAATTTTTAAATAAGTAAATGGAAAACAATTTCAAATTGTCTTACAATATAATATATCTTACTGCCTCGTTGGTCGTGTTGGTTGCAAGTGCGACTGCCGAACGGGAGGTCCTGGGTTCGATTCCCGGGTCGGGCAC
>DWFO01004680.1:0-11149 GCA_018246595.1 Mimoniades nurscia nurscia
TAATTTAGATTTTTTAGTAGTGGCTCGGAGTCTGGATATGTGCCCGGTATATGGCAATAGGCTCACCACCTATTCCAGTGTGGGACTTAAAAGTAATCGGTGAAACGTGGAAATGTTCTACATTCCTCTGCCTACCTCTTCGGGGATTACAAGCGTTACGTTACTTTACTTTTACTTCTTTAATTTTAGTAATTTTAAGGAAGTAAGTTAGAAAATTCCAATAGCATCGGACCTGGAACTAGAGAGAGCCCAGGACGTCTCGAACTGAAGCGTACGCTGTCTCCTATAGCATACATTATAAGTGTAAGGCTGCCCGCAGGTGCGCGGCGTGGTGGGCGGCCTGACCACGTGCGCGGCGCACCTGTCCGTGTTCTCCGTCGTCAAGACCTTCCCGTACCTCAGGAACGCGCTCAACTACTACGGCGCCTTCGCGCTCTACGGCTGCATGTCGCTTGCCGGTAACTGCAATATCTTACACATTAGTTTTATTCTTTTCAGCGTTCCACTACTGGAACACGGGTGTCCTCTTAGAATGAGAGGGTTAATGCCAAAGTCTTCTAATATTTTTTTGTGTTAATCATATAAATTATCTTTTTATGAAAAAAAATCATTTCGATTTTTAATAGCGCTCATTATTTTTGAATTCTTTTGAGTTTCATTCATTCGTTTTTGAAAATATCATAAATTTGGTTTGTGTTGATTTTTTGTTGTTCTTTGGAAGAGTTTTTAATTCGGTTACTTTCTATTATCCTCTCGTAACATTATTAACCTATTATCCTCTCGTAACATTATTAATAATAAAAATTATTACATTAAAAGAACTTGGTAGTAGATGACTAATATTGTCATCATTTCAGGAATGGCATTCTTCTACATATTTTTGCCAGAAACGAAAGGAAAAACTCTACAAGAGATTGAGGACTACTTCTGCGGTAGGACAAAGACGCTGAAGAAAGTTAACACGCAAGTCGAGAATGCCTAACATAATTGTTGTAATGTCGTGTTGTAACATGAAATAATGTTGTAATGTAAAATAAGAGATTGTTGTTGTTGTTGTTGTTATGTGATATTGCTGCGGGAACAATGTTGATATTATACGTAGGTTGACAAGTTGTAAGCTTCGGAATATATTTATCGGCATATATTTTCGGAATATATTTTCGGCTTTATTTTTGTCGTTCTACAGTTAGCAATTATATTTATTAAACAAGTAATCGAGTTACCTAGAAAAATTACGAGTTAGAATAATTGACAGTTGCAATTTACCTTCGCGTAATTGTTGTGGCCGGAATTAAACTTGATGAATTTCACAAATTATTACATATTTTATATGTATATAAAACTTTGCTTGTTTAAAACGAGCTAATATTTATTGTATATCTATGTTTTATGTGTATTTGGAATATCCACGTATATTTTGCTACAAATATGTTTATAAAGTGAGAATTTAGTTTATGGAATTTCTCCATGATGATATTTTAAATTAAATATTACTAATGTAATTATATGACACCAAAATAAACTCAGCGTGTTGAATTGTTGTAATGTGCTGTGTATATTTTGAAAAAGTATTATTTTGCTGTAATTTAATAAAATAACTTTAGGTAAGTATTTTTTAGATTCAACTTGTAGATAGTAGGTACATAGAGATATAGTTATGTAGATATTGTTGAAACAACATTTTACAGATAGTGCCATCACAAATAATCTTAGAAATTTTATTTATTTGTATGTAGTAAGTATATGTATATTTGTATATAGAGAGAAAGCTAATAATATTTTACATATAAATTGAAAATAAATGCGACTACATATGATATTGTTAAACTATATGTATATAATATAATATATGAAGTATAGTGCATATAATATATAATTATGTACATGTACTTATATTTCTGCCATAGTCTGGCATTTTCTAAACTGACTGGGCATTTAGTATAGTGTCCAAATCACGTGCTTTATCTTAAATATACATTTTCTTTTCTTTGACCTATTAAAGCATTTGTTTTGTTGGAACATATTTTTGTTGTTTCTGAAGAAGGGTTCTTTCAGTTTTATTGACCGAAAATGGAGAGGTTGTCAAACAAGGAAAATAAAATATTCGTAGAAGAGAGTGAAGTTTTATATAATTCAATGGCAACATTGACATTACTTATCCTAAACGATATTCTTAAATAAATATACATATTTTATGTGTTTCTTTAACTGTTAAAGTACTATTGATTATATTTTATATGATTTTTCAAAAATTGCTTCTGTCTTACCTTAGGTACGGATTTCATTGCAATAATTATTCGACGCTCAAACGGAAAATACTATTTAAATTTTCTTAACCTTTGTCCCTCCGTTTTAGGTTGTTTTAAGGGATTTCTGTTCCGGGAAAACAAAGGGATTCCATGGAGTATTTGCCTTTTTTCACCCTTAATATTGAAGAAAAATCTTGAAGTTTTCTTGAAATGAACATGATGATTGCTAGAATAGTCAGCAAATGATTGAATTATTAGCATTTCGGCTGTGTATTTATCAACTTTTACAATTTTCATGTTGGCCGCCTATTGATCATTGATTGATTTATGATGTTATGAACTAAATAATGGTTCTAAAAATCTATTTTTTATAAAATAAAATAAACATAACATCATGCCAGTAATCCCCGAAGAGTATAATGCACTACCACGTTTCACTAGTTACGTTTAAGTTCCTCCATGGTAAAAGGCGGTGAGCCTATTGCTATGCACCGGTCACAAATCCACACTCCGTGCCACCACTAGAGATGTGGAAACAATATAATATAATACAACTTTAATCGAAAATTCTCCTTCTTAATTTGGATGTATTTTAAAAACACGAATATGTATAACTACGTTTCTTATCGATGTTTTCAAAACACTTACCTACAATACAATCTGTAGTCGGTTCATTCATTCGTTCAGTTCATTCGGTATGCGTGTAACGTGCTTGCTCAACTGTCTACTGCCGATATGTGTGTATTGTAGAGATATCACCACCGTTTTAAAAGAACAAGGTATTTTAACTTAATCATTAAGTACGATTTATCACGGCAATATTCGGCAATAACTATGGTTATATAAAAATCAAATTCTTTTCGAAAAAATTTACGAAAAATTAATATAATCGCCATCTTTGTTTAAAATATTAAAAACTAACAAAAAAGTAATTACACGATGACTTCCTACAGTATTTTAGTTCTTTTTATGAAGATTAACAGCTTTTTAAATGCTTTGGGGAATGTTCATTTTTCACAAAATAGGTGAATCAGTGGATTAATATTGGTGTGAATTCATGTATGTACCTTTTATAACATCAGTCCCATATTCACGCATGGGATAGTAGTAATACCATGTTTTGCCAGTTATATTATACGTTCTATTAAATATAGGGTGAGTCTATTGCCACACGTCGGGCACATATTCGGATTTCGTGCTAATATCAGGAATTTCAAGTTTAAAGTAAATAATATTTTGCACGATCCAGAGCCCGAACCCAGGACCTCACGCCCTTTAGTCGCACTTGCCACCATTCGAACAATGAGGCATTCAAAGAAAGTAAAAAAAATAATGAGAAAAATTGCAAATTCATGATACTTTTCCAGGCAAACAAGTAATAAAGCATGCTGACGGTGTAGAGTTCAACGCCATATCCCGAGGGACACTTCTCCACGTCCTGGCTGCCTTCGAACAGAACCTCATGTCACGGTTCACGGGGAAGAATTTAAAGCCAGTTTTCACAGCTGACTTTGCAAATAATAAATACACAAAGCCGTTTATATATCCAAAGATGCATAAAAAACACTAATATCAAAGGTAGAGTACCTCTGTGTATGCTTCTATGTCCAGCAGTGGACGGAAATAAGCTGCTGATGATGATGGTAATGACGAAAGGTTGTATTTGAATGTAGTTCCAAGTTAGAGGAGGACTTGAATATTTTGTTACTATTCAGTTTCCACTTAAAATAGGATTTCCGTCAAACACGAATGTCGAAATAGGTAATAGTGTTTTTTTTTTTGTAAAATGTTTTTAATTCATTTTGATCAGGCAGCTTACTTACAGAGAGCGGCTTCAAACCTTCCTGAATCCGGATTGATATACAGCCTCAGTTATGGTTCATATCTAGACTAATTTGTATTGGAATAGCGCAGCAACTTAAAGAAAGTTTTTGGGTTTTCCCGATTGCAAACAATCTGCTGCCTAATACTATGTCGTTAACATATTAACGGTTTTATAACATAAGAACAATATAATATCGGGCGTAGGTACATTATATTGAATTAATTACGTCAATATCATAAAGGTATTAGGTACTGCACCATTAGTCTACTATTTTTTACCAGATTACGGTTGGTGGGACCTCTTGGAACCGGTAAGTATGAGCTCAGGTCAGGCTATTGTGAAAAACTATACGTGACAAACTGGAACATAATCTGACCATGTTCGTATGAACAACCTACTTCTCGTTTGCGACTTTGACAATAACCAGACAAAGAAATAAACTGACAATATTCTTTAACATGTTATTGTCAGAACTGTTCATAAAGAATTTGTTATAAGAAATACGTATGCTTGGATTTTCTCCCGGTTGTAATTAATATGCTAGTAGTGCATTTCCTGAAAGTAAAATGTAAATTTATGGCAGAATATTGTGCTATGAAATATTGAAATACGGACGAAACAGTACAAGCATGAGAAAGTTTCTTCTGTATGATAATAACTCGTGTTCTGGGTTAAGATTATTAAGGAAATGCGTTAACAATGCAGCCAGCCCCCGCCACCACTTACCCAGATCCTGGGTTTTGGACGAGGACATCGTTGATGCAGTTAGGTTACGGCGTTTGGGTCAATCTTTCCATGGCGGTGATAGGACTCGCGTTTGGCTTCACCGCAGTGGCAATGCCGCAGATAGCGGCTTCGGATATCAAAACGAATACATCTGATCGGTCATGGATCGGTACGTACATAGGTATATGGGGTTTTTAATCTTAAGGTGACAAAAGAACAAGGTTTATTCATGTTCTATGTAGTGCGTCTATACTGCAATAATGGACAGGGATCGGTACATTTGATGGTGTGACCTGGAAGATGCACACATACAGACAAGTGATTAGTAGATACTACACTAGTTAGACACGAAAATACCGTCTAAATATCATCCACTTTTACACCGATTTTTAAGAACGTATAACATATAGGTACTTTTGAAAAACCCGTGTTAACAGATATTCGTTTCGTTTCGTTAGTTTCTTTTGTTTATAGTAATAAAAAAATTAAACTATTCATTCGTTAAGTTCACAAATTTACTTTCTTTAACAATGCTTTGTTGTTTACTGTTGTACGTACATATTTTCTAATTGTTATTTGCTCAACAGTGTTTACTGATGTAGCTCTGTAAACACGATTTTCTTTTCAGCCAGCGTCTTGACCCTTTCTGCTCCGTTGGGTAATCTTATATCTGGCATCCTAATAGATAAACTCGGCCGACGGGTCATGCTAGTCTTAAGTCATGTTCCCGTGTCGTTCGGATGGCTATATACGGGTGTGGCCTCAACCGCGGCGGATTTGATAATAGGTATACTATAAAACGATATTTTATTTTATCTTATCCCCCAATACGATCTGCAGTGCTAGTGGCCTTAACACGGTGGTATGCTGAATGCTGACCAAGCAGCTATTCCAGTATTTTTAATAAACTTTTGAGTCACATTGAAATGTTATATGTCTAAAATACATACATAAACAATAATATAAAATATACATATGGACATTATGATGTAATACAATTTATGTTGTTAAACTTGTTCACCTATAATTGTAGCAACACGGTTTTTGGATTTTGGACAACACGAGCATTAAGATATAACCCTGAGCTGGTGGGTGAAGTTTAATCAAACAAATAAATGTATGGTATGTATGTTGACAGGTAGAGTGATAACTGGTTTCGGCATGGGCATGGTGATGAGCGTGCCCCGGCCGTACCTCACGGAAATATCTTTGCCGAACATGCGCGGCGTCATCGGATCGTTCCCTAACTTGGCGATGGCGATGGGTATAACTGTTCAGGTACTGCTTTTTACTTACTACGATCAAAAGTTACTTTAGTATACACGTTCTAATTGTCTACCGGCTAATTCGCCTATCTCTTTTGACGGTAGTCCGATAAGTTTTGGACCTATACGAGGTCCTTCTTCATGAGAACCGGTCAACGCAGTACGTTTAAGTATAACTTTTGCAGTACATATAGGCTAATTTAAAAGATCCTTTGTGGAAAATAAGATACGACAGTGGCAGAGTTCAGCTGAACGGACAATGCAATATTTAATGATCACTAAATATTGTATTCATCTTTAATAATTAATATTAATGTGGGATTTGTTTCATCGGAACAAAACACCTTTGGGGCTTTATAAACTACATTTAAACTGCTTCTTCTTATATTTGGTTTCATTCGTCTTTTCGTCCTCGCTGTCAATCTCACAGGCCCGTTCCGCTCGTTTCCTCCGTCCCTGTCACAATCTCTCCCACCATACTCACACCTTTTACGTTCGTTTCCATATATCATGCTAACGTTCCATTCCCACATTAATATATTTATTAAAAACACATACGATCTTATGCATCATGACATTGAAGTGAAGCAGTAATTTATGCAAGCATTTTCAACAATTAGTAATCAATTTTTAATAATTTCAGGCCGGGTTAGGTGTGTTCTGCGGATGGCAAACACTATGTTACATTTGTATGTCCTATTCACTGGCACTGATGTGCTTTAACTATTTTCTTCCCGAAACGCCATATTACCTGTTAATGAACGATACGGTAGAAAGTGCGGAAGCCGCTCTCCGGAAATTTCGCTCGCCGTCGCACAATATTCAAGCAGAGATGGACGAGTTGATTGATTTTAAGATGGAGAACGACATTCATAGGTAATGGTATTTTAGTATCCCAGTTAACCTTGTGAACGTCGTGGCATTTACATGTTTCATCCCGCGGAATGTTATTATAGGTCATTGTTAAAAAAGTGATGGTCTGGTAAAAGTTATTGATTTTGAAGTTTTTCCAACGGCTTCTGACAATGTTTAACGATTGTTATATTAAAATAACACGGTCGCTAATATTATTTTTATGTAAATTATTCCAACCACCTGTGTATACAATTCATATATAGTGCATAACAGTAAATTCATAAATACTACTTTGGCATCATGATCACTTTTCAGATTGACGTGGAAGGAGAAGTTCTACGCTGTTTTCATACGTTCGTCGTGTAAACCATTTCTTACAATGTTCATTTACAACACGCTGGCCCAAATGTCGGGTGTTTATATTATAATTATGTGGACTGTTGAAATATTGGAGGTAATACATACATACATACATACATGTATTAAATATTTATTTGGCTAAATTGAGTTTCGGTGTGACTATTTTTTAATAGCTTCTGACCAAGTACGCGCTTTATGACTTGCATTTTATACTTTGGATAAACATACAAAGGGTTCGCGAATACAAACGTATTCGCGAACCCTTCTCGTTCCGAGAGGTCCAAACAATAAAGGGAGTTGATGTTGTTTCTTTTTTCAGCATTCACAATCTAGCATAGACCCGCACACGGGTAACGTGTTGCTTGGCGTAACGAGATTAATCTCTGGCATATTTACGTCGATTATAATTTTCAAAGTCGGTAGAAAGCCGCTGGCATTGACTTCAGGTGAGTTTTTAGTTTTCTACTTTATGTAAGACTATTAACTTTAACTATTTAATTGTAATTAAAATTAATGTTACATTTTAATTCAACCTGAAATTAAGTAAGGGTGTAATTGGGTGTAATTCAATGTCAGCCGTGCACTCTAGACGTGTGGCGTTCAAATCTTACGCAGCTCTGACTATATTTAATGAGATTTTAATATTGAGATACTACTAGAAAATCTTATAATTATATCTGATTGAATTAATCTAGGCATAGGGTATAAGAGATTATTCACAGATATACGATTAGGATATAAATGTACATGTTATTTAAAAATTTTCCGTTATCTGCTATCTCAATTAGTAGTTATCAGCTTTTTGTGTGATCTTTTCGCCATTTGGCCAAGTGTAAGGCTACACCTATCACGCCTGTCAAATGCATTGAGATCAGATTCAGAGTAGATACCTTATTGAATGTTTTTTTGCGTGCAGGACTCGGGGTGGGAGTGATATGCATCACGCTGGGGTTTTTCGTTCGCTACACGGACCAACGGACCCCGTTGCCGCAGGTTTTCTACATGGGTTACATCATGTTCGCCACACTGGGCCACTACACGTTGCCAGTGCTTATAATGTATGAATTGTATCCTCTGCAAGTGAGTGTAACGTATGAGACGTAGTTATATTTCATGGACTTTTTGGTTAGGTAAATTATTCTGTTCATTAGTGTTTTCAATTTATTTATACATTTATGAACAGAGCATAAATAAATTTGACTGAGAATTAGTCCGGCTAGACTCACGTATGTTTATTCGGGGTGGCCCGACTAGTTTCTGACCTACACGATTGCAGCGAGGTCGCCGCGGAGACTGGCGGAAGAACATACGATGTAAGGTCAGATTAATTCACAGTGATGTGTGACACTCACGAAACATTTAACAACATAATTTAATTTATTTATAATAAGCACTGGCTTATAAGAATAGAGATGTTTAACATGCTGTGCTCTTTGTCCACCCTATAATGGACCTAATATGATAATATAATAACAATGGCTGGATTTTATTTATACAGTGTAATAGTTTTACTGCCTGTTATTTTACCGACTGCCTCGTTGGTCGTGTTGGTTGTAATCGCGACTGCCGATCGAGAGGGCCTGAGTTTAAATATTGGTCGGGTACGTATATAAAAGATCCAATTTCGTAATGCTATTATTTGGTCTTGTGTAGCACCTTAACCTAAGGGATACAAGGTCGTAATTGATGTTTGTAGGCTTTTTTATTCAATCAACCCTGGGTGATGAATAGGCCATGTGGTAGGTTCACACTTCAATAATAATTCAATACACACGTGTACTACAAGTACATAGCCAATCTCGTACATGTATTAAGTACACACGAAATTAAACTGTGGCTAAGTTTCAAAGGCAACAATTTTTATTCTTACAGATACGAGGCTTCCTCGGCGGGATTTCAATATCAATTATGAACGTGTCAGTGTTTCTCATGAACAAGATCTACCCGTCCGTGAGCGAGGCGCTGGGGTTCACCAACACTCTCCTTATGTTTGGCCTCTCTTCCTTGTTATGTAATTATTCACACATATACCATATCGACATCGTAATCATCGTCGGCCTGCTTCGTTCCAATTCTGGACATTTGCTTTTAATAAACGAGGTTTTTGTCCATAAAACCTACGTGGCGGATGGAGATCATTTTATAATGGATTTGTAGTTCGACGTTGGTAACGTATTGGTAATACAAAAGGGTGTTGGGATTGGGATAAGTGGCGATGAATATTCGGTATTGGAGACACATCTGCTTGTTTATTGTGCTCATTAAAAATATTGGGTTTTTCTAATATACCTACGTTTATCTGAAGGATTCATTTAGTCCAATTTCCGACAGGTATTTTTCTTTAAAAATGAATATCACTAGGTCTTACTTCCTGTTAAACACTGTGCGACATTTCACGATACCTAATAGTTTCTTGTGCACGATGTGCCCGCAGGTAGCTTGTTCCTGTACTTCTACCTTCCAGAGACAAAAGATTTGACGCTACAAGAAATCGAAGAGTACTATAACGATCGGCGTTCCACTCTGACGTCACAACGACGAATTATGTCCATGCACGCGCTGAACAAATCGGCCCCGGGCAAAAGTAACACCGCCAGTAAATCGTTGATACGAATCATGGACAGACATAAAAAAGGCAAGCATGATAGGAGGAAATCATCAGATAGATCTGAGAGGGATGACCGCGGTTCGACTAGTAAGGATGCCGAGAAGCACGAAAATGAAAATGGAGCAGTTGTAAACAAAGAAAAATAAATAATTAAGAAGTGTCCCAGCCGAGCAAATATGACTTGATATCGTTATAAAACGCTGAGAGATTACTATACTACTAAACGTCTTTAATTGTGAAAGAACAGATGTAAAAGATTTCCTATAACGTGTGAAAGACTGAAGATTAAATAAGATAAAGATAACGGTATTCCAAAAACATTCTGTAATATAAATACAATTTTCATATAATTTAACATGTTTGATGTATGATAGTTATGCATAGATACATGATTATATCTTAATGTGATTAAGAAATACATTATATTTACACATTCGGTTTTTTGATTCCAACAACCAATTACCGGTTAAATATAGGGAGTAAAAACCAAAAAAAGTTTTCAATACTAATTCTTATTTATTAATTGGTTATAACAAAAAAAGAATTCATTTATGCGAATTTTACAATAGGGATGTACATAGGTAGAAACTGATAACATCTTTAGTGACAAAGCTATTCATTTTTCGAATTAAAGATGTTTGTATCCCGATCAGGCCGTTTTACAACTCAATAGGACAAGCGCATATTTTAGCATTTTACGTTTAAAGCGAAAACTCGTTCCATATTTTTACATTTGATGAACGTAGATACTATCAAAACCCTTAAGATCATGATTCACTGAAAAATCGAAAAAACAAGTACCTACAAAGATTTCATGAAATTTGATTTTATCCGTATTCGCCCCTTTTCACGATACTGATTACATAAGTAAGATACGAAAAGATTAAGTGTTAGCAATAGCCGTTAAGACGTGTTCCATTATGTCGATTCCTTTTTTGAAATCGTTCACGTGGATTCTCTCGTCGTGTCCGTGCAGCAACAAAGGTGTGTTTAGCATTGGGGAGAAATTAATCACTGGTATGCCCTGGCGGCGAAGAAATCTAGCATCGGTCGCTCCCGGACATACTGGGCAATGTATATCCAATCCCCTGGAAAAAAATGATTCTATGACAACTTTTCGCAGCCTGGGATTATAGCTAGAACACACACAGGGGGGCGTAATTACAGGCGTTGTTACATTGTAGAAAAAAAAAAAAAAAAAGTAACTTCACGCCTGTAATCCCCGTAGAGGTAGGCAGAGGAATGTAGAACATTCCCACGT
>DWFO01004681.1:0-11149 GCA_018246595.1 Mimoniades nurscia nurscia
GTGGACGAAGCACGACAGGTGTGTAAGAATAGAGATATTTGGCACTCTGTGCTCTCTGCCTACCCCGCAAGGGACCTTGCGTGAAGATATGTATGTATGTATGTAGAGATTTCATAATCATAAAAAAATACTTTTCAAAAATTTGAAATATGTTTTTTATATAAATTTGCTACATTAAATACTTTTATTGTACTTATTGGTAGTCATATTAACAACTTTAGCTCAGTACTGTTTTTATAGAATTTAAATGGAAACACATTTGTATGGGTACATTTCAACTAACTGATACCACACGTTTAAAATGACACATATTTTAGTTTAAACTTATTGTTACATTTTAACCGTAGTGCAATCTTATTGTTGGCTGTGACTCTATAATACTCTATATTAATAAGATAAATGAGATATTACAATTGTGTTGAAAATTGTAAACAGACGTAAATGACAACATTTTATGTTATATTCTTGACTCAATGTCTTCATCTCGAAGGTGGGGTCAAGAGCATCGGTCACAGTCCACCATCAGGCACAGTAATTTTCTATCCATTTTAAAATAATGAATATCCATGTAATTTCATCTAAAACAGAATTAACACCTAGACAGAATTATTAATGTCACTTATTACGAGATTAGTAATATTACCTATTGAGGATCGATAAAAAAAAAACTACATTACCAATTTCAATTCAATTCAAATTTGCCTTTTGCAAAATTCATGCTCTACACAACAAAATCAAGACTTACATATGTTTAATTTTGAAAACGTAACAAGCAAAGTTATCTATTAACCCAATATCAGATCACCTGTTTATATAACAACAATAAAATATTAAATAATTTATTCGTCACTATATTGCTCTATCATATTGTGTTGTAAGATATAATCATTTATCTAGAAGTAACTAACCGGAGACATGGTCACATTTTTATTCTTAATCATACGTTCTACTTCTGACCGTTTAGATATATTTGTTTCTACCCTTAAAGTTGCTGGTGCGGTTTGCAGAGCTGGCACGCTTACTTAACTAATACTTATTCATTACAACTAATAACCCTGGGTCTTTCTTAGGAAATAATATCAGCTATTATTAAACTAAATTTTATAATCACTACATAATTACCTCAATCAAAGACTAAGTTATTATTATTATTCTATAAAATATATGTCTCTACATTATGTATATTAAAATATATACAATGTAGTTTCAAGCTACATAATTTTTCATTAAATACTTTATTTAAACTCAAGTCTAACTATAGTGAGGTAACAGAATGTGTCTCAATACAAAATATAACGGAACTGTAGACTACGATAGATATAGAGTGGTGTGGCCGGTGTGTGACGTAATATGGCAACCTTGTGCAAGCGGCGACGGGTACAGTCGGGGCGACAAGTTGTTACTGCTGCATATATGAATAGCCACAGCGGTCAGTGTGGCGATCTGTCGCGCTCAGGGTGCCAAGCTTCAATCCCTGTAAGGCAGATATTTAGATAAACAATATCAATATCCGTTCGTGCGTTTGTCCATGTATGTACTTACCAATTGATTTTGTAACATAAGGAAATTTTGTGTAAGTCATTGAGTGTCAAGCATGTTTATTGGTATGAAAACGGATGGGAATTTAAAACACAATATAAAGACATTTTATTGTTTCACACTCGAGATTATACATTAGAATATACATTTATTTATACAGTAGAATTCCAAAACTGCACCTCATTGCCAGGCAGCGTTTCTCACTCGTTTTTCCCATTTTGCATCTAGAATGTCTTACTTTTAAAAATAACCAGTGGCGGCATAATTAGCCAATAACAATCAGTAACTGATGGTTATTGTTGATAAACTCATTACAAGATTTTAACCAGCAAACAAATAAATAGACTAACAAGAAGAGAAACGGTAATGACAAATCAATTAATGATAATTCAAAGTGCAGTAAGGACGACAAGTGCATTAATAATCATTAAACAAAGTAATAGCCTGTGTCAAACTGTCTTTCGTGAATTAATATTATAAATGCTTATAATATAATTAAGTATAATAACAGTAACAGTGCAAATGTTTTACAAATACATACATATATGATAAAACTATGTTATATGTATGTACAAATATGCAAATATATGAACTTCTAAAACTACTCTTCTTATAATGTAGAAATGTAATTAATTATAAAAAAAAATAACATCACGCCCTTAATCCCCGAAGAGGTAGGCAGAGGAATGTAGAACACTCCCACGTTTCACCAGTTATCCAGACTCCGAGCCACTACTAGAAAATCTAAATTAGAAAATTTTGTAATGCCCGACCCAGGAATCGAACCCAGGACCTTCCGTTCAGCAGTCGCAATTGCATCCAACACTACCAAGGAGGCAGTCAATTAATTACAAATTCATCATAAGAAATTAATTATAAATCATAAATTTGCAATTCTTAATGTATCGTAATAAAAAAAACGTAAATTAAATTGAATATGTTGTTTTAACAATATTTTTTTGTCCAATGGACATTTTTTACACGAGTGTACAGTCAATATCAAAAGCGCCTTTCCGTTCTCGTATCTGCTGTTTCTTTTAACAGGCACCTTCTAATAACATTGCAACTCTAAATCTTACCTGCTCTTTCTCTTAACATTACAACACTGACTACATAACTTTATAATAAGTTACTACAAAATTATTTTACTAGTCAGTGTTTCGTTATTTAGATTTACTTTACATCGAAAGAGAGTCGTAGTAACGTACTTTTGTTTTTATTCAATGTAGCCCAACTCATATTTTGAGTCAATATAGAGAGATTTATTTGTTTATGGACTACTTATTTTGGATCGATTATGATCCAGATATATCAGAATTTCAATTACTATCACAGAGCTTATTTTTAGCATACGCAACTTTTTGGCAAGAAAAGATCAATGACTGGATTTTTGACAGAAATTAAAACTACAGAAATAACACGTACCTACTATAACATGGCAAAACGTGTAACATACTCAATATGCCACATTGTTACGTGACATGCCTAATAAATGTTTAAATTAAATTTCTCTAACTAGAGCTAATTTAAAAACAGTTAAATAAATAGAAAGTAATTAATCATCATAATCGACTCTTTTATCGGTTTAATGCTGGGCACTGATCTTCGCTCAGAATAAAAAGCGCTTAGACCACCGCTTGCCACGCTGGCCAAGTGCAGACTTACAATAATAATACATGTAATAATGAATACGAACGAGTACAGTAGCACGCACGCTCGTCCTTTGTTACGTAACTAAACCAACCCATTGACACACTTTCCCACAGATTGTATCGAGATTGTTCAAACATCTCCAAATATCGTGTTAAGTAATAACTAAGTTAGTCACTTACCGTTCAAATGACTGTGAGTAATGGTATTTATATTTATTCATAATGATATTAAGCCACCGCTGTGTACCAAACATAAATTAGGTGAATGTAGAGCCAATATTCACTTCAGTTATTAATTTTTGGTAGTCAGTCCGCGGTTATCAATACAAAAGGGCATTTGAACTACCGAAAAAAATATGTAATAAATATAAGGTTAGCATTTGTAAAACGACATAGACTTCTCCTGAGGAATTTTTGTTCATAATTTCTAAGCTGGGCCTGCAAGTTGGGGATTGCAGAGCAAGGCTTCTCGCACCGCCTACTTTGCTGCCCGTAGGCGGCTAAAGCATTAATTCCTTGGCTGGACGTCCTATACCGCGAACTGCGCCAGTTGTCTCTTATGTCTATGTAATGTATGTAATGTATGTAACCCTCACATCCCAACCTGGGGCGGGGGGATGTATTCTTTCTCCGCTCGGACACGGACAGAATGCAACGAATACTCTACAACTCTACTTCTTCAAATTCAACGCATAGTTAAGAATTTACAAATCAATTAATTCTACGTCCTATAAGTGTGTGTATATATCGCACAAGTATTTACATTTTACGCGTCTTAAATATATTTTTGTTCGCTACCCGGAACTCGTCAAGGTCCGCGGAGCGTGACATTAAAGACGACTAGTGGTAATTGCACGTGTGAGTCAGTAATTATGGTGTAAACCTACCTCTGTTTATCTACTTCGTCTGTTCAAACACCGAGGCAAGGTAATATTTATGTAAAAAGCGAAAAATATCATGAAAACCAACAGCACGGAACCCTTATAACCGGAATACTATAAGCAAGTTATCTATTTAAGCAACTCCGAGTTAAAAGATCTTTTAATAGATAAACATAATTATCATTCCTAACTATTATAAGACCTGGTGTGCACGAAATTCTCCTTATAGACGCGAGATTGTAAACATTCCATTTATCCAAAAGTAAGTAAAATGATGTCAAATAGATTTTTACAATAGTCATTAGTGATGACTATTTTAAAAACCTTAAAGAAATGACTCATTACATTGAGGCAATGTAAGCCTTATAAGAGCGAAGTGAGAGGAGATTGTAAAATGGTCAGCGTAAGGCGATTCTTTTACAAGTGAATGATGAAATCATTACAGTTATGCATGTTATATTTTTGTATTTAGAAATATATTAAGTTATTTTTGTATATTGTCTGTTCGATACTCGTACAACCTGGAGAATGCTGTATTGAGGGAATTCTATTCAGAGAAAATTCTAACTGTTATTTTTATTAATATATTATTATGTAAATCATTTGTATACTAATAAGATAGGCAACATATTGTATCGCCAACTCTACTACGTCAGTCTGCGTGTTTGCTTAACGAAATATTTATGAACATGAAATATTTATACATCTTCGGGTATACTTCTGTAAACCAAATATCTATGTAGGTAATTAAAAATTTAAAAAAATGCAGATACATATACATAGCTGCATTATATAATGAGTAGGCTTTACCTGACAAAGGTTATTTCCAATACCTCGTTGGAACTGTGGATGTGTTCTATGAATATAACATTTGGATTGAGATGATGCGCTAATAAAATTACCATTCCTAATCCTATAACATATTATCGGATTATAACATTATAATCTTCATAACTTATGTACATACATATACTACATATTATAACTTACCTAGTTTGGGATTAGATGGCTGTGAGCAGTTCCAAGATGTTATTATTGCAGTATTATAACCGTTCAAAACCGGTAAATATTTAAGCATATCCTGAGAGGTAACGGTTAGCAGAACCCGGGCATTCTAGCTGAGGCAAGTTACACAATATGGTCATAAATCACTTTCGCTCTTTGAGTTCTAATAAATAGGTGTTACATCTGCAACTAATTTTGTACCACCACCTGCATGGTCTTTTGATACTGCGAATGGTGTATTTTCATCTCGTCCCAGGCTGTTACAGAGTTATATGACGATCTAAAAACTTCTAAGTAGGCCAGCGATCCGTTCTAAAATTACCACTAACGCTAAAGTATATGTAATTATAGACAATTGCGCCGAATTACAATCACTGGAGAAGTCGTAAGGAGACACGCGCACAGAGTAATGAAACAGCTGAAAACATTAACCTACATACATAAGTAAGCATATTTGCAATCTTTTATACATTTCGTACATATTATGTTGTAACAATTATTGTACATGTAGAGCGACGGCTCTAATGCAAACATATTTGTGTATGACCCAAATGTAATTATCAGTTTGTACTATTTATTCATGTGTTATAGTCAATACACATGTTTTAAGAACACAATATAATCTCATTGCTAATTGGCATAATCGTTTTAACTCAAAATACGTGCACGAGGTAAGTAGGCGCGTTTCTTAGCTTATATTGACGTCATCATTGCATTCCCTCACCATAAGATATTAATTTTTCCGTTCTTCCATCTTTTAGAATACCTGAAACCCACTTCACTCCGCCCTTAGTCGCCCCAAATGCAAAATAAAACCTGTGATGTTATAGAACAAATATGGGATTTACAACAGCGGACATCGGGTTCCAGCTGTTTCTTTAGGTTCAAAGCAACTTTTTATCGTGCTGTGTATTTTATTATAAGGTATCTTCGAAGGCATGATTATTTTTCTCGACGTAAAAAAATACTCCATACTTATTTTTATGTTATCTTTACTTTTCTGAGCTTGTTATCTATCCAAGCTAAGTCACATTGACTACTTAAACGTCTATGTACTATGTAGGAAAATGCAACAATTTCCTATAAAATTCTCCGCAAGCACAATATGCCTACTTAATCCCTATAGTGTACATATGAATAAGGATATATGAATACGAGTTGAAATCTTGTCCATTTGCAGATATTAACTACAACTATATTAACGGTTATAACGCTTATACACATGTAAGAACATCTACGAGATCGGATGTACAGCAATTGCTATGGCCGAAACCGGTCAGATTTAGTAGTACACCATAATGAATGTAATTTTCTTTATACAAGCACTTAACCTTCCATTAAATTTGCTATCGCCAAGCAATTATGTTTTGAAACAGTTATCTTCACAGCGGCGTTAAGAATTTGCATACATTCCTAAACCCAAACGGTCAGTTACGCAGCAAGGTCATAGACCGGCTAATGGTATGTCCCTAGTTAATGGGGTGCACGGGTCAGCCCCAGGAAACTGGTCTTAATAACGTCATCTTTGTACATGTTAATAAAAAAAATATTTATTGTTATTCATATTTTTAATATTAGGCTATGTAGACTGCACTAAGTGCTACCATTTTAATATTTGCAATAAATTTTATGTTTGTATGATCAACGATCAATGATCTATTCAATATTCGACTGCTCAATCACCTCTTCAATCAACTATTAAAATTTGGTAATTGTCTCATAACAAACACATAACGAACTGATAATTAACATTCAATATACAGAAACGGTCGTGAAAATTGGTCTCTGTTGTTCATAGCTCAGTGTCCATTGAGCCCATTTTGTTTTATTTGTCATTCGATTATTACTGCTGCGGTCGACTTGTTGAGCAACTAGTTGTTCAACCCATTTACTTCTTACCTATAGCTACATATATTACACTACAGTAGTTAAGGAATTAAATTGTTTAAAGAGATCAGTATCCAGCCGTGAAATATGAAATATACGAAGACACAAATTCGGCAAACCGCACACTATTAGCAACTGCAATTCTTAAGTACAAAAAGTAGTAAGTGTGCTCTCTCCGTAGATCGTCATCTTTCAATACAGGAAGTGAGGTAGTGAAGATTTATAGTGGGAAAATCTAACGACGTAGCTATACGTTTATACTTTTTGCTTACTTTGCATGCTGATGATAAAATAGACGGCGATCATCAACCGTCATTAGCGAGATAGTTATGAAAAGATCCATCATTGAGCAATACATATTATAAAAAATAAATGGAGGTTAATTTTTTAAGTGTTTTAAGTGTTTTTTTAAGATTTTTAAACTTTTTTTTAAACGACGCTTACTATTTGTAATACAATACACAGTGCATTCAGTAGGCAGTGACAATGCGTAAGAAATTTCTAAAATAAAGATACAACTTTAAATTACAAAAGCTGTTACAAGCTGCAATCTAGGCACCAAGATGGATGTGCTCGTATGTGCGCCAAATCTCATTAATTACATCCTTAGCTGAAAGTTTACAAAGAATGGACACATCTTTCTTTGTCCGCTACACCAGTCATTCACTCTTAAATTCATTGGACCATTGATGCACTGTTGCCTTTCAAAGCAATCCTTTCATCCTTCAATGCCTTTTGCCATCAATCAAAAGTTTTCGTATAATTTCAGATAACATTTATCTTGGTTCCCACCAGAAACCGATCTAATAATGACGTTACTTTGATAGGAAATTTGAATTTACTAATTAACTACTGGCATTATGGTATTGACGAAAATCATTTTCGATACCATAATTGCGTTTTAATATTTTTCTGAGTTGGATACCCTGACTGACAGATTTACATGTATTTGTAACTGAACTAAATGAATATAATAATAATTATTATTGTTATTTGATAACATGTGCACTAATGCTAGAAATTCCTTTATAAGTTCATTTGGAATTCACGTTTCTTATAAACGTTAATATAATAAGTACTCCTTATAATAAGTCACGATGAACTAATAATCACGTTAAAGCATTATAAAATATATTATCTAGAAAAACATAGACATTTTTTACCTCATACCAGGAAGTGCTATTCTCGTTTTCCTTGTATCATCTGCAATTCCAAGTAGCATAATTATATCAATACACAATTTTATATCTTCATATATTATTGTACATATGTATATTGTTACTTTTTTAATGATATTGCTCACACACAGTGCGTGATTTGACACAGTTGAAGTTTACGTATCGAAAGACAGCACAAACATAAAAAAATTGTATAATTCATATTACCAATACATGAAATTAAATAAAACATTTATTGGTTACGTGTATGTTGTCAATGTCAAACGTAAATTACTATCACATACTATATATTTGTAAGTATATGTGTTGTATGTACATATATGTGTTGTATGTATATGTGTCGTATGTACATATATGTGTTGTATGTATATGAGTTGTATATATATGTGTTGTATGTATATGTGTTGTATGTATATGTGTTGTGTGTATATGTGTTGTATGTATATGTGTTGTATGTATATGTGTTGTATGTAGATATGTATAAGTTTTTCGATTGACACTGCGTCGTAGACGACGACGTTTTACATTTGTTTATATTTTAATGTTTCCTTGAATTGTTTTATATGCTGGAGGAGAATTCATATTTAATTTCATATCAGTACCCAATCAATTTGCATTCACGCGATGCCAAGTTGCATTGAGTCCAATTTTGCAACATTCCCTAGTGATTATATATCCCTCAAGTATTGGCTATCTCCGACCAATGTCATATTGCATTAACATGAGCTCTACATTTCAACAAGTATGTATGTATGTGTTTCATTTCATTAGTTCGAACTTGTACTGATATGAGTACTGACGAAGGAGTTAGAAATGTATGATACCGCCGTGTATCTATAGAGTGATGAAATTAGAAGAACTGCCCCGTTCGTCGTGTTGGTTGCAAGTGTGACTGACGAACGGGAGGTCCTGGGTTCGATTCCCGGGTCGGACACTACTGAATTTTCTAATTTAGATTTTCTAGTAGTAGCTCGGAGCCTAGATATGTACCCGGTTTATAGTAATAGGCTCATCACCTGTTCCATAGTGGAACGTAAATGTAACTGGTGAAACGTAGGAGTGTTCTACATTCCTCTGCCTACCTCTTCGGGGATGACAGGCGTGATGTTACGTTAAAATTTATTACCTACATTACTATGTATATAGCACTATGTAAACTACTATGTACTATGTATATAACACTATTGTAACCAATTTTAAAAATCGTATAATTTAAGCTTCATATCATGTAAAGCGAACCTACAACTTAATCTAATTTATCTCTATTGCGCTGATATTTTTACATCTCCTTTCTAGCGACGCGGTCCGCAGGCCTATTCAAGATATTTGTATAAACCCATTCGTTTAACCAACTGCGGTTACACACATAAGACCGTTGAGTAACTTGCATACACCTGAGCACATTAAAACTCGTTGAATGATGAAATTGACAGTTCCTAGCTGTGAGTGGACAAGCAGAGCATCTGATATTTAGCGCAGCGGTAAAAAAATATCATTGTAGGTGTCTTTTAAAGTAACAGTTCCGTGTTTACTATTTATAAACATAGTTTTGCAATTATAATAATCGTATGAATAATTGATTGCTCCGTATGTCTAGTACGATAGTTGAAAGCCCGACCGGTGAACCAGACGATCGGGTTCTGTTTTTGGCTGGAACATTGACTTGAATTGGCTTGAATTTTTCTAACATGTATTTCCCAATATCAGCTCGAAATCGGGACTTGTATCCGATATTATGTGAATTAGCTCTATAATATGAGTCGCATAACGTAACTAGTGAATAAGGAGAGTACTACATTCATCTGCCTAGCATTTCATGATTACGGTAATAATCTAATAGGTTTTCCATGCAATATCATAGGTACGATAGGTTTCTTATGTATTTTCATAGACATTTATTTTATTTAAGTTATTTATATAATTTCGTTGATCGTTCATTATAGACATCTATGTACTATTTTTAAGTACGAAATCGATATTCTTCTAAGACCCAAATATCACTATTTAGTTAACCGCATTAGCTTCTGAATGCGGTGCTGAGGCCCGATATATCACTCGGGTTACGCAATATGCGGTCCACCTGTTCACATATCGTACATGTGGTAAAAGTATCCGACTGAGCAGGTGAAACGACCACAGTGGCATAGAAATAATTGACATAGATATTTATAGAGGCGTAATATTTTAAACTTAATGTTCATACATTGGGCATCGAAAAGCAGTAAGGAAGATGTAGAGTTAGTATCTTTAGGTGTATTTAATTAAGTTATAAAAATAATGTCTCTATTTGCATCTATTTCCATTGGTACTTACGAGTACCTATTCAACCTCATCGTATATTTAGAAACACGCAATGCTTCATTAATTTTGTAAATTCCATAATTAGAATTTACATTTTGTCAATGTGCCTGGGTGAACAGAATATGCAGTGTATGCTTGAATGTGTTGTTTTCGCTATATGTTAATTTGAATGGTATTTATGTCATGTTATCAATTAAATTAAATGTATTTCTTACCATTTTAATTAAATATTTATAATATATAAATAATATACATTTACATATATGTACATATGTATACATATAGTCCTAGTTCTGAAGACTAACTTTTTTCATTAATAACATCCAATTCGTCTTATTGTTTCAGACTGTAAGATGTGGAGCCTATTGCTAGTAGCGGCGTTATTCTCGACCGCGCATTCCAAACAGTTACCTCCGAGGACCGGTAAGTTTAAATAATATTTGATTTATTGATTATTAAAATTATGTCAGTAACGTGGACTTGTCCTGACAGCTCCTGAGCTTTGACGTGATTCATGGCCAAAACTTTTATAGTTTTTATATCTGGTAGAAACCAAGCTCTACTGTACCATAGATAGAGTCACTCATCAATCATGGCAATAGGCTCGCCACCTACTCCATAGTGGGACGTAAACGTAACCGGTGAAACGTGGCAGTGTTCTGCATTCCTCTGCCTACCTCTTCGGGGATTACAGGCGTGAAGTTAC
>DWFO01004682.1:0-11147 GCA_018246595.1 Mimoniades nurscia nurscia
ATATGTGCCCGGTATATGGCAATAGCCTCACCACCGACTCCATAGTGGGACGTAAACGTAACTGGTGAAACGTGGAAGTGTTCTACATTCTTCTGCCTACCTCTTCGGGGGTGACAGGCGTGATATTACGCAGTTTTACACCCCACTGGCGGGCATACGCTCTTCGAACTGCTGCAGAACGGGTTAAGTGAAAAGGTAAAGGATCTCATAGATATATACTATCATTATGTTTACATTAAGCAAACTAATTGTTCTCCATTAAGTTCTTCAAGGCGCGCGAAGTCTGACAGATCTAACAGACTGAATGCTTCATTGGGCCTCATCCATGCAAATATTAATTTTATAATATTGTTGCATTGTATATTAAACATTGATTAAAACACACATCACTTTTTAAGTGGTAATTTGTCAAAGTATGAAACAAGAACGAACGTGTTGGCCCATGTTTACAGTACAATTACGCAAAGTCTGAACTCAGACCTCAAATACTAGTTTGACAATTTGCAGCTTTTAACATACAGAGTGAGACAGCATACTGTTCTGAACAGTAGGCAAATGTACATACATCGACGGATAGGGTTGCCGAGTAGATTAGAATTTCTTGGTTTGCAGATTAATTTTTAATACTTCTCCATTAATCGTTGAAATGTCTACTATTGTTCGTTATATTTTAAGTTACAATGTTATTAAAGTTATATGTCAATGAGTATTCCGCTGTGAGTCTCTGCCCGGCGTTCTTGTTTAACCACATTCTATGATGTGTGAGATATTGACGGTATCAACGTAACGATTGAATGTTCTGTAAAGTTTATTTGTAATATACACTATGCATTCGCGAAACCTGTCTACCAGTCTTCAACCGGAAATACCGCAAGGTAAGTACCGCAGTGATGCGGTAAGTTCGCAGGGATGATTGTACCGCATATTCAACTCGGACAATATCTGAGAGCTTTAAAATTATGTATAAGTAATTATAGCAAATATTATATTAACATACTTATAGCAAAGATCTTGCAAATCGCAGACATAGGTATGGGCTATAAGCAATACATGTTTCACCCAACACCTACAAAAGATACAACAAATTTTTGGACTGATGGTCTATAAGTGTGTAAAAATTCTGATTTATATATGTATAATGCAAATACAAATAGCAATCATATTAACATTATACATGTGCATCATTACTATAATCTCCCAGGTCCCATTGAGAGCGAAGACATCATGAAGAACCATATATCTCTATGGTTGGGGTCCCGACGTGGTTCTGCTGTATTCATCACTGTCTTCATATTATGTCGCCAATTTTGGCGACGTGGTATAGGTGCACAGAACATACCCTATATGTAGTGTTCCTATACCTTGTGCATGGTGGCAACCCTAGCCGCATAGGAACCAGTTGATTGCGCATTCCCGATCCTATCAGGGCCACATTATTGTCTCAATTGATTCGTTTTGTTACCGCGTCTCAGCTCGTGATTACGCGGGATTTACTAGCTAATTTCGATCCCAATACAACGCTACACTTCTTTCTAACCTCCATAGAGAGTTCGCGGATAATGAGCAAGGACTGTTCTTCATAAGGGTCTTTTGGACTTGAATTTTATTGGTGGTGACGTAAAAATTTTAATTTTGTATTTTATCTGAGTTAAAGTCGACTTTGATTTGTTATTATTGAAGTTATTTAGTGTTTCGGAGATAAACCAACTATATGTATAAATGCCGTACCCAAAATAGTACAGTTTGGTCTATTTATACGCAATAAAGATAATATAAAGCATTCTTATCAAGTACACACCTAGAACTTATTATTTTGTTAAAAGCTATGATATAAAACTATGTTCATCTTGACACTTCTTGTTACTTTTGTAATGTTCTCTCGTGGAGGACGAAAAATCAATACAATGATTTTATATATATACCTACCTACTAAAGTACAAGCAAAATACACTTACAAATATTTTTTCGCCCTTCATCTATGTTACGTATATGTGCTTTTGTCTTGGACTCTGGTTTTACAAAGTATATATGTAAGTATATAATACATATTTCTGACAATATCACAAGCATTCTGTAGCCAAACGACCTAAATCAATCCGAAAACAATAATACAAAACTATTAATTCCTGCGCTCAGAACATCGCGACTTGGCAAAAATGGCGTCGGGCGCGGCGCGTACATCATAAATTTGAATATTTGTGTAAAACAAAACCCGCGGGATAATATACTGGCTTATTGTCAACGGTCCAACAGAAATAAAGGACAAAAATCGAGGATTCTGTGTCCGACTACCATTGGCATAGAGTGCGTATAGCAATAGAGATTAAAGGAAATTTTTATATAAAAATGATTTAGACAATATTGTACTGACTTTATTTCAGATAAGCGAAATATTTATTATTCCCGGCATTTGCGGGGATTATTTAGTTGCTAGTTATATTTCAAGATTATGTTGATATTAGGAGATAATTTATTAAGAATACGAAAGCGTATCTAGTATTATCCAAATGAACATGTATTTACTAATCTGTTATAAAACTTTTTAATGTATAAATAAATTGTCTATGATTAAATATTTATGACGGTTAATAGGTAAAAATGGTAGGGAGAAATGCATGTATTGCACTAAGCTGAAATCAGAAGTTAGGCGAGACTAATTTATAACAAATAATAATTATCTACCTATAAGATAAAATAATGTAAGCAACCTGGGTGTCCTGATCAAGCTTTGCCTAAACCTTACTAGAAATAACACTGTTGTTCCAATTACAATTGGTAATGAAAGAATATTTGATATTTAGACAACATTTGAATGAATCATTAATCTGAATCTGTTTAGAATTATTACATTGGCTTTACTCTGTGGCGAGATAAAGACATCGGGAATGTTAATATGCAGCGGGCTCCGCACAGCGCGTATACACGCAGTAATAATGTTCTTTACAAAATGCGCTATTGGTGCATATACCCATGATACCTACCTTCTAGAAACATTTGCATTTAGCACGTTTACACTTCCTTATATTGTGTGCAATGAAGATTGGTTAATTAACGTTTCGAAATTACAATATACATATATGTACATATATATAATGAAACAATCCTCAAGTTACAACATTTTTTAGAATTGTTTTTTACTATTCAAAATTAATGTATTTGATCTGTGGTGACTGATTAGTCATAGCTCGATAAATGATAGAACGTAAATAGTATCTTTTGCGACGATGAAACTGTAGTTTCGTGTGAGTGTATTACATCCCTCTGCCTACGTCCTCAAGGACACCTCCTATATCGTCATATCAGGTCCGCACCGCACTTTTACATCGAATTCCAAATAACTTTACAGGACTCATAGTGCTTCTTCCACATTAGTGACTCTATATGTTGTAATAAATATATAAAGAGGATTGTTTTGACAACACTGTTATAATATGATACATTACACAGTCCAATGCTGAATGATGAGATTGAGACGTCGCGCGGCGCTGCGCACAGCGCGGATATGTTGATACAACGTTATTGTTCAACACGACCCTTGGCTACAGGATGCTCTGATATTGCAGTGGTTTATTTATCATTCTTTTTTCATATTGGAAATTCTTTCCTCGACTGATGTCAACTGCTTTGTTTATAGAGTGTTAATAAGCGCGACTACTGATCGAGACACCTAGGATTTGAATCCTGAGTCGGGTACTATAGGAACTTTTTTCCTAGAATTTTCTGTTATAATTTCTAGTAGTGTCTTGGAGTCTGGATTTGTCTGATACATGGCAATAGCTTCATCGTCTATTCTATTGTGGGACACGAACGTTACAGGAGTAACGTGGCAGTGCACTACACTCATCTACCTACCTGTTCAGAGATTACAAACCTGATGTTACGTTTATTTTTAAAAAAGATTTCATTATAAATAAGCCTAATAAAGTGACTATAAAATTTCTCAAGTATATTAGTAGAATACTGCTTCGTAACAACATCTATTATAAATTTTACATAATAACATCACTATGAAAGATGGAAGTAGGTATTTGGCACTCGGTGCCTTCTGCCTACCTCGTGAAGGAACTGGCGTGAAGATATCTATGTATGTAATAACAACACTGAGTATATTAACTACTAGTATTATAGTCTATCAATTCTCGGTGTTCTGAATAAGTCATTGTAAGGGTATTTTCGGGTATTACTGATATAAAAAAATCCGGCTCTATAATCCGGCGTCGATATATAGGAGTATTAACTCCTATGTATTTATATAGATACTGTTTTATTAGATACGACAAGGATATGTTATATTGACCTATAGCAAATCCTTGACGACATAAACCATTGTATTGTTCTGTTGGGCACCGATCGGAATGAGAAGCGTTAAGACATTATCTCCAACACTGCCCAAAAATAAATTAATATGTCTTAGCAGGCAAATGTTCAGTTAAATAAAATTGTTGTAATAGATTTTTAGCGGTTATGTTTTTTATCATTCGTTTTTGGCTTTTGCAGTATACCTATTATAGATAAACTATGTATAAATATTAAATCGGACGTACGCGAGCATATTGACAGACATTTGACCCGTAGTACTTATATTACTGTTGATAATAAAAAGATAAGTATCACGCATGCAACTTCTTTTTCTTTTAAAGATAACGACATCCATCTTTGCGAGCGCGTAACGAGCCACCCGTATGCAAGTCATGAATAACCACAGCTAATTAAAACTTTATACACTAATTAGCGTTTTTTTAATAAACGTACACAGTGTATGAGGCGAGCGCTCGTCGCACATGACACGCCAGTTAAAATGTTTGTGCCCCAATTTGGAAGGGTTGAAACGATTTGTGCCTTTACAAGTCGGCCACTGACTTGAACGGGTAGGGGTGTCGCGGACAGATTGTTGGAGTTATGTGTGCCCCGGTTTTAACGCCAATAAATAAAAAATCAATAACAAGGATCGTGTTCTCATAATGAAAATGAGTTAAAAATTATGGGATGTGTGCGATTAACATACGTGGTATTTTGATACTGAAGTATTTTCTTCTGTGTAGTAACCAGAGGTCTGATAATCTGTTACATAGTATTTTTAGTAAGGGTTCAATTGGTCTAAAGCATATTAAATATTAATGACAGTTACTTAAGTAGATAACATAAAAGGAAGCATTAAAAAACCCGGTTTTATTTTAAGTTAATATTACAACAAACTATTAATTCACTTTTAAGATTAAGTAAATGTAAAATTAAAGTACAAGTCATAAAGTGAAAAAACGTTTTAAAATAATTTTATAGATTTTGTTGAGGGAAATTAAAATGTAGGCAACCCTGTAGAATTCCCTTCCAAATACGGCAGAACCAGCTTAATGAGGACGAAGTAAAGCAAAGCACTGGGTTTTATTTACAAATGATGGTATTTATTGCTGGTGCACTCGACAGGTATGTTTAATTGATGGCGGGTACTGCATCATGACCGCATGTTAGCTGCATTTGTTGTGCAACTGCACTTACAGACTTACATGTATTTACATGGATTAACCGTTGATTACATAATAGAGAATTTTGCAATGTATCGTGTAAATTGTGAATATGTGTTAATATGGCTATTACAAGATAGCTGCTGATGTTAGGATACAAGTGTATATGCCAATGTTGATGGATGCAGGTGGCGAGGGAGTCCATGGCTCACCTATCTTCGCCAAACAAGTCATACACTCGCTAATGGACAGTCACATGTCTCCGGAACGTATGTAAACATAATTCGTGAAATGGGAGAGTATACTACACTTCTCTGCCTACCGCCTCAGGGAGTACAGGCGTGAAGTTACTTATTGTTAGTGCAACACAAATTTGTTGTGTTAATACACGTCCAGGAGGAATTTGAGACATAATCGGTTTTTTTTTTCAAATGTAAAATATAACTTCGATATTTTTGGACCCAAAAACACAAACACGTTGAAAATTGATGATGATGAATTCGAACAAAAAAAATCCCTACGGTACCATCCTTTTAAAAGCCTAAGCGACAAACAGTCTTATCTGTCCTAGAAATCTGTTTTGTCCTTTGATCGGAACCTATGTTAATACCTTTGTATCTTACCATTCAAAAATAAACCCTATGTGCATGTGTTACGGTCCATTGACTTGATTCCGAGATCTATTATGGGGCTTAGAATGGACCCCATTGTTATTTTCGTATGTCATAGTCATCAAGGAGCGCGATGAAGGGAGCCAGTTAAATATAATTAGTTCTGTGTTATCTCGATTTTACTATTCGCATTTAGATATACGTATAGAGTGTTACTTATTTAGTATTAAAGATGCAGTGGTGCAGAAGTTACCTCCCTACACCTAGGTTCTGCGTTAAAATCTTAATTCACATGTCTTTTCTTAAAAGACAATGCATTGGTAAAATTAAAATATCATTTGATATAACGGGAAATGAAGATATCGTTAGGCAATTTCCACCCGGTGGCGTTCTTCATAATGTTCCGTGGTTATGCGAGGCGAGCGAGGTGAATGATGAACAAAGTAGGTGATGATGACAAGTTTATTTATTTAAGCTCTTTCCATCATACGAGTAGCACACGCTCTATTCCAGAAAACTTTCTGATCCATGCGTGAAAATGTCCCAAGATGTTTATATTTATATCAATTGTATTATGTACTTAAACATTAGCCAGCCCGCACTTGGCCAGCGTGGCAGACTATGGTCTTAACCATAGAGATACTTAGTGGAGACCAGTATCGTACAGTGGTAGGATAAAACAATTGATGATGATTTAATTAATTACAAAATCTGTCGCCTGAAGAAGCAATGCCCAGCTCTATGTAGATCCGCCAGAGCGCGCCCGGCTGCGCTATCACAGGGCACAATCACAGTTGATGTGTGATGAATGAACGTTTTGTCATGTTAATACGCGCAGATTATATAATACTGCTGATTGGACACATACAGCTAGCCATTCTCGACCCTAATGGATGCAGGTATGGTTTAATTCCCAATGCACAAAGAAATTTGACGTTTATAGTTTTTTATTTTATTATCAGATACAGGATGTTGAAATACGCAACTGTAGTTATTTACTTCATTTATAATGCTTTTTAAGATGTTGTTAGCATAAAATACTAGGCCTTGATTAAATACGGCGATGCGAGAAGCTGTAGTCTGTGATCCCCAATCCGTATGCCCAGCGTGGGGATTATGGGCATAACCCCTCAGTGGACAGCAATAGCCCGATGAAGATGAATCAAATACAATCAAATGTACATATACAATGACAAGAATATGATGCTTTTAACTGTATAAACAATTCTTGTCTATAATTTTTCAACTTTTTCTACAGACGGTTCGGCAATTTTTCAACAGATAACTGTGAACATCAAGGGTTTGTTTCATAGACGTCATCTAATAATGACATTGTATTAGATGTATTTATAAAAGCGAACCGCATGTATAAAGATTTAACAGTACACGTGTACTGCCGTTATCTGAGATTGGATGTCAAAGCTAAGCGTCGGCTTAGAGCGGGGACGATTGTGTAAATTGTTCGCGAATGATTTATTAGACATATGCTGTAATTGATCGCGATAAGTATTACGACAATAATATTGAATAAATAGGTAATAATAATAAATCGCTAGAAGTATCTACGGTTATAATAATTATCATAAATGTTATGAAAAAGCAATAAATTGATAATTAATTTCAGTCATTTTTCCCAGTATTTTTATGATTGTTTTCCGTGTATGACACAACAGATACATGTATAATGTGAACGTCGTGGACACTCCGTGCTCTCTGCCTACCCCGCAAGGGAAAGTGAAGGCCGTATAAATTGTTTATATGATCATCATCATACTAATATACCTAATTGTTATTGTAACTTAATTAACGCTTCTTCTTCGTCGAGTCGACAGCTGATCGTGAGTGATCAGCCTTCGTGATGAAAGGATTAGTCGCAATGTCCAGGGTGCGCCGGGCAGGGTATGTTCCTACTTTATCAGACATAGTCGCCGCTCGCTGAAGTTCCTTTCATGCACCCCATATTACGCAAATGTACGTAATATTAGGTAATTACGCTAATCCATTATGCTTATGTGTACCATTTGATTAGTATTAATAATTGTACTGCCAACTTTCTATAATTTTCTGTATAATTCTACAATTTTATCTTCAATTCATAATTTATCGCTTATTAACGTATATATTGTTGTGTCTAGTTGTGAAAGGTCCTATAGATTAATCTATGCAGTACCTACATAGAACTAGCTGTAGTAAACTGACTCGCACTAACCGTCCGCAGCGCCCAGTAATTGAAAGCAATATATCATGCCGTTATTCGATCTGCCCGCCGATTGATTTTCGGAAATCGTCCCCAATGGCCCTCCAATGAAGTGATTTACACTTGGGGCATACGGCCCTTCCGGCTAGCGAGTAATATTCAATTTCATGTGACGAAAATATTGTTGTTATTTCAAATTAATAAATTATTTACATTAGGTATGTACATAGCACCTACCTACTTAGTAGTTTAAAAAGCAAAATTTTCACTAAAAAATAGTGAATGGGCAAAGTAATCCTCAAGAAAGCTTGTGTTTTGGTAACCAGACGGCTAATAAACTACTTATGTTTGTATATACATATAACTATACATGTATGTATATATTTTTTACATCCAGACAGAGAACAAATACCTACTTGTGCAAATCAAAGAAATATTTATTTTGGGTGGGATTAGGACCCGCGACCCCCGGCGCAAGCCGACTGTTCGCCAACCAATGCACCAATGGGCCGGTAATAATAACATATAATATGTCAGTATGATAACAGTGCCTCATTTCAACTTTCATTTTATGCAAACACGATCTCTCAAAAATCTGATACAATAGATAAGTTGAAGTACAATAAAAAACATGAAAACTTGTCTGTTGAACTCCGATGTCAAGTGGTAACTAGACAAATCGTTTCTGATCGTTACGACAATTGGCGATTCTAGTTATAATACAAATATAGTACAATAGTGTATGTAATATTTACAGAAATTAAAACCTCTGCAAGGATCACATTCTCTTACTTTATTATCATCATCCTCAGTCTTTCTTAGTCTACTGTGGAACACAGGTCTCACTTAGACGGATTCTAGTGCTATAATTCTCACGCGAGGCGTGCGGGTGGGAAACGCGGAAAAGGTTATCGTATTGACTAGGTATGCTGTTGCTCGTCGGTGGCCAGGGGTTCTCTTCACGTTCAAAACGTTCCTAAAATAATTCAGGATTGACTGGTATCATTTAGGTACGCCTTCGTAACATCACGCTTGTAACTCCCGAACAGGTAGGGAGAAAAGTACAGTACACTCCAATGTTTAACCGGTTACGTTTGCACCTTACCATGCGACAGGTGGTAACAAATCCAGACTCCGAGCCACTACCAAAAATCTAAGTAAGAAATATCCAATAGTACAGCCAGGATGGAACTCGGGACCTCTCGAGCGACAGATGCGCTTGCAACGTGACTAACGAGGTAGTCAGTTACAAATTAAATAGCAAAAAATCAAATTGCTTGAGAAATAACTCGACCGTATGCACGTTTATGTTATCGGCTCCCAATCCCGCGTCCCGATAGCTTTGGTAATAACTTCATTATCGCTTTATGGCCTACTAATTTATAGCCATTCGTTTTTAGTGTTTTATAGCATTTTCACACTTTATCGTACTGTAACGACTCCGATATGACCTAATTATATTCGATAAACAGGAATTATCATAATATTAATTATTTTTTACATAATGTAACGCAAACAATAAAATTATTTGAATATAACATCCATTCCTCAATCTTTGGAATACTCTACCAAGTACTACCAAATCTTTACTAAATACTCTACCCTGTCTTAGCCTCTTTGAATCCAGCTGGATCACATTGTCTTTTTCATTCAGAATTATGAAGAAATCTGAATTTGAATCTGTGCACATTCACTATGGAAATTTCTGGTGACGTTCTTAATGGTAAATAATCCTCGGTTTCGCCACAAAACTGATCAGTGATATACTGACGTAACAGCGAGTGTTCGGACTTGAATATACCTTGAATGTTCGTGTTATATAAGTGAAATATTATACTTTAATTACGTAACAATTTACAGCGACCTCCCGAAACTCCGGAGCGTCCGTAGAACGGGAAGAGGCAGTGGAAATTAAACAGGTTATTAGTTGAAAATTACCGCGTTCCCGGTACATAATGTCGCCTGCAATAAAGCCTATACACGGATACAAGCGGAGGAGTCTTCTGGATGAGCGGAATTGTAACAAAAATGAAACGAATTTCACTTAATTATCTCAATGAACTTCTTTGAAGCAAAGCAAAGAGCGATCGACTCTTGGATGAGAAGGTGGTACATTTCCACGTGTTAACATTGCTCTGCTTCAGAGGACATATTGAGTACTCTGTTCTGAATGTTAAAGTGACCGTTTTCGAAGTCTCCTTACACTTGCCAATAGTGACTTAAAAACATTTAACAGATGGAACACTAACTCATATCTTTACCAATTTGCGTCGAAACAGCGTTATGGAACCTCCAGAATCTTTTAGATATAGCAAGAGAACCAAGCTCAATAATTAAATATAAGAAACGCTTGCAATAGTAGAATGGGTATTTTGTTTGGATTAAATAACCGACGCTTCAGGCGGTGGAAGCCAGGCAGCCAGTTCCACCGTGTACATCAAAATGAAACTAATGTTTTATGTCCCTTGTAGTTATCTTATATCTGCGTTCGAACAGTAAATGGGGGTGGCGTCCCCAAACCCTGCCCCCTAGGGGTCGGAAAGGGGAGACAGCGAGGGCTGTGGCCTTAATTACCGCCGCTTTTATAGTTTTAATGAGTTCATTTTGGACCCGGCCTAACAAGCGCCGTAATACCTATTTAAACCAATTTTGAAATTAATATTCGTAGTGATGTAAATTAATGTCGATAACAATTTAATTTTTGTACTTTTACACTTCAGCGTAAATATTCTTATCAATGCTGGCTACGGAATTAGGTATTTTTCTTTTGAGATAGTTAGGTACACTGTACAATAATACAATACATAGTAGTCATTTAGCAAGAGGAGAGGATTTAAATGTGTTTTTAAAACTGTGCCGTTTACCTATTTATAAAAT
>DWFO01004683.1:0-11146 GCA_018246595.1 Mimoniades nurscia nurscia
CTGGAGTTATAGCGTCAGGAAGGAAAACCCGACTTATTTTTATATAATAGATAACGTCATATACGTATTTGAAATGAAACGAAAGATGATCCGCGAATGCAAATTGCAATAATATTCATGTGATGTTATTACCCGTACCGCAATTCAGGGTGTCGTAAGAACCGACTAAATCCGGCGCTGGCTGAACGCGATATGGCGCGCTTGTTTCTCATACACTTAAGTCAATTTGTCTTTATTGCTGTAGCGGTTGTAATGAATAATAAAATTATATACTCGAGTAAACGATACGCTGGCTTAACATAACCAGAGAGTTTTCAGAATGTGTTGACTAGTAAGAGACTGCGTTGTTGCGGGTGCTCGTGAAGAAGCACGTCGAATAGATTATTAATTAGTGTGGCTACCTCTAACGAGCCATAAATAAAATCAACCAATAAATAATGTAAAACCAATAACTCTTTACATTAAAAAATATCTCTAAAACAATCCTCAAAATTCAAAATGATGTATACGACTAGAAGGATGAATGTAGAGAAAGCAGATCACGTCTGTAAGGATGGAAATATGTTGCAATTGACGTTCTCTACTCGCCCCGTAAGGGTCTTGGTGTTTGTCACATGAATTAATAATGAATGAAAGTCCTCTTCGCAGCCGCTATCCGCCACTACTGTGACTAAAGGTTTAGCCATTAGCGAGTAATGGTTAGCTGGAAGCGCGGAAAGAACCATAAAATAAGGGTAGCGTTTATGTTGCAACTCTATAAAATATGTCCTGTAGAGATACGTACAATATCTTATATACATGTTTAATTAATCACTACATTGGAAAAGTACATAATTATAATTTACATAGGCAATTTTATATTATAGTTCATCGTTATCATCAATCACTACTGCACGTAGGTGTCCCCTAATTAGGGGATATGTGTCCACAATCCCCAAGCAGGGCACGCGGAGTGGGGACACAGGTATAGTACACTGTGACTCTTCAAATAGGTAGATATAGTACTAGATATGTACCATATAGTGCGTAATATAAAGTATAGAGCGGAGGTAGAGCGGATGTTCTCTCGATTAGAGATAGAGCTCGGCATACTAGACAGGATAAGTGTACCTGCCTGCCTGCTTAAGATATTCCTCATTTTAAGATAGAGACCTAGTTATAATAATTCCTAATATACATATGTAGTAGTAATGGAATCGACACTTTTATATTGAATCGATTACCTGCTCTCCTCGACTCCCCTGTCTAAAGTATATAAGTGCGTAATACATAGCTACGTACATGGCGGTCGCCATGGACGACGGGGTCGATGGGTCGCGCCCCACGTCGCGGACCGATCGCGAGCTGATCGGATCGTAAACCGAGCAGATATAGTAACAGCAATCCCGGCTGTGTGTTGCAATGGCAATACTTTTTATTATGTATTTTCTTATAACAAAAAGTGAAGTATACTTTTTGTTACAAATCTCTAATTTGGAGTGCCGTTGGACCACAGAGGGTTATTATGTGTCTGACATTAACAGTAAAAACGTAGACAATGCATGATTAAATACGTGCCGGATTAAAACGTAACATCACGCCTATAATCCTCTAAGAGGTAGGCAGACGAGTGTAGTACACTCCCACGTTTCGCCAGTACCCGATTAGTTCAAGCATCATTTTCAGGTTAGGTTAAGTTAGGTTAGAGAGAGAAAGAAAGAGAGACAGAAAAGGAGAGAAATTAATGCAGCATGTAACTAGCAATGAAGTTTTGGGTCGAATAAACATAATTGCATCTGTTAAAACTGCATGTGTCGATTTCGATATACATACAACTACATTTACACAAACTTTATCTCAATGTACTACCGCGCTTGGTAACTGTTCTCCCCTACCAACGGTATACGAGGGCGGGCGGGAGGTGCGGAGAGCGTAAACAAACTACTATGTTGTCATTGGAATACTCTTATTACATGGCATTAAATATAAACTTACACAATTGATCACGATTCTTGTCTTATTTCCAGCGTATTAATTTTTATTACTCTATTATTCATACGCTGAAATTGCCACAAGTGTACATTATACTGAGTTGATTAACACCTAACATCCGTGTAACACTCAACAACAGTATAATGTTCAATTGAGTGATTGATGTTACGGTAGAAATGTACTCACTTCTTCGTCCTCGCTGTCGGACTGGGCGTGCGCGTGGAAGTCGGCCAGCGTCTCGGTGATACCGCGGCTCGTCGACGGGATCGGTGACGGCGGCCTGTCCACTGTTGGGCGACATATTAAAAAAAATTAAGATAATATTTGATCATTAATCGTTTCTCATCTCTATATAATGTGTATTGGACAGTTTTACGCGTATATTAAGACGTGATTATGAACAAAGTCAATACAAAAAGGCTCAAGGCTGCCAACGTGGCGGCTCCACAGGTGGCCAAGCTGGCTTCTTGCCAACAATGCCAACTTAATAACACCTTGCCATCATCGTCTCACAAATATTACCAATATTTAATAAACCCAGAATGACAAGGCAACTCTTTCACCTCGTTTTTGTTATAAAATTTATTTACGAAGCTTACTGTCCTATTTAGATGAAACTCTGGATACATAGTAATTGGTATAATTTGGACATGATATTCTCAATGAATATTATTATTTCATCCCTAGTTAAACCTAATGCGAGCTTATTTATATGACCCTTGATTTCTAATATATTTTAAGCAAATAGGTCATTCACTACCTGATGTGAGAGTTATGAAGACAGATATAGCACGTAGGATGTCTATAGATGGACATATTTGACGTACTCTCTGCCTACCCCGTGAGGGGCCTGGTGTGAGGATATAATAATAATATCGGCGAACAGTCCCCTTCACCCCCTACACAAATGACCCAATGGACTGTTATCTAAAACGTTAAATCAACCCCATTACGTGTGGGTTGACGTCCGACGGCGTTACGTCACCCGTCCCCACTTCGGAATAATCACTTAATTTGATAGATACCTACTTGATTAAGTAGCTCATTATAAATCACCTAACTTTGCCGGTTTAAACTGATAGGACGTGCCTACTAGAGTTCGATTTCAATATCACCGCTACATCCATTTTGAATGTTTGTGTTAAGAGCAGCGACAAATTTGTCATTATAAATCACGCCGGATCTCTTAAGGGACAGGCAGAAATCATCGACTGTCAAATATAATATTAGCCTTATAGATTGCACGCAAGTGGTGTACATTCAGCACCGCCCTCGTACACGCACGCTGCGTTGAGACTCCTGGCGTCAGCAGCCAGCGCCCGACCTGTACGGTCTCAAGAGCGGTGAGACCGGGTCTCCCCCGCAATGCGCGCCCGCGGCGAGAGCAGTGGCAGCTGGTAGAATTCAGATGGAGATCAGGGAAGCGCAATGCTCGCGAGTGCCAAGATCATGTTGACGTACTTTTCTCCGTGCTGGTCCCGCGCAGCAGGTTCTCGGTGGAGGGCTGGTCGCCGTGGTCGCGGCTGCGCGTCTTGAACAGCCCGAACTTGGCGGGCGCCATGACTGTGGACAAGGAGGTCGCATTTCCAACAGGTTCATGAAGATTAAAACATAGCTGAAGGATTGAATTTAGATAAGACTGTTGAGACAGATTGTAGCGGAGCATTGGAGGACGGGGTGGTGACCAAGAGGTGGAGGGAGGCCGTGGGATTGTTATCAAATACAGGATTTCAAGATGTTCACAGAAATTCAAACATTTTTATCCAACTAAGTGTTACATGATAGTTTAGATGTTGCCGTTTAATAAAATAGTTCCACACACATGTCGACCGGAAACCCATTACCCCTTATTAATAAAAGTCGAGTCACGTTTGTTTGATTAACACATAACACAACAAATAAATATGTACTGCCAGAGAATGAACCAAAGAAATGCACGCAAATGAACACGCTCAACCGCTTGAATATGCACGCACCCAACCTAACGGAGTGCATAGAAGCCTCCCCGAGCGAGATGTAAAATGTGCCCTGTAACATGAATAGGTACATGAACCGGATCAGACCTTTTGAAACCAAAGGCGAATACGACAATGATTTTCAGAGCGCCGTACACCTGTAAACATCTCGGCAGATCGTAGTTTTCTCACTGCATGCTAAGACCCGTGAAATTGGAAATGTAGTGTGCTATACAAAACCCAAACTAGAACAATTTTGGAAAAAGTAAAAATTTATGTATATGTATATTCTGCCGGTCCGTTTACGTGTGTTTGCAAACGGACCACCTGACGATAGGTGGTCACCGTCACCTGGACATTCGCAACAACCAAAGGAGTAACTCAAGGTCAAGATTAAGTTGCCTGCTGCATAAGGAGCCTGACGTGACGATATAATGATAACAATAATCAATGTTTGTATATACATATAGTGCATAGGAATTATAATTTAAGCATGTTTCATTGGCTCTGAAATTGAAATGAAGCAACACAAAGATCGGGTCTAAGCTTAGAAATGTTTATATTGTGTTAGTTGAGGGAAGAAATCGGGACAAATCATTTGTTATTGAACAAGATCCCACCCAGCCGGACGACAGGCGTCCACCTGCGCAATGCCGATACACAAAATTATGAAATTACATTTAGAATTGATTTAAAGTAAATGTCTTAGCAAACAACCATTCACGTTAACGAGTCCGTGATCCAAATATGTATATGTTTTCTTTTAATGTTATTTTTTGGAGGGTTCAAAAAATTAGGATGAATGCCAGAATAATTGTAGACTGCTACTAGTACGTGGAAATTATGATGATTATTTAAAAAAATATATACCTAAACTTAATTTATTTAAACTGTATTTATTTAAACATTAACTTTTGTTTTTATTCATTACTACTCAAATGGTAAATTAACTATAATCAATTAATAACAACACAACAATAAATTATTATAAAAATAACATATTTTGATTAAATACAAAGTTCTAGAAATGCTCACAAAAATCTTACCTTTAATATTTAAGGATGTCTTGCTTCGAAAAATCCTTCAGCGTATGTTGTACAACGAAACAACAACATCGACTGAAACAGTTTCTGAAAATTTCTACAGGTGCATATTGTAAAAATTCCAAAGATATGCAAATCTCAATAGCCAATATACGAATCGGGAGAAAAACTGGTCAAAAATAGTGGATATATATGAAAATACTTCGCTTAAAACACTTTTACGGGTAAAAATACAGTCACGTCGTCTTCCTACATCAAACTGACGTAAGGAATTTTCTGCTCCAGCGATATCTGTTACCAGATACTAGTATTCATATTCACTCAGTTCCAAGTGTTAGGTTGCAACTATACCATTTTATTTTATGTTAGTGTTGATAATAAATAACATACATATCGTTCATAATAAAAATTGTAGAATTGTAAATAAAATTTTACGGCCAACGTTTATACGATGCAATTAAAGATTTTCATTCGATTCATTTCAATTTATCCATTTTCTCTTATACTAGATAGTAGCAGTGTTTCGACTGTACTATATTTTCTGTATTCAGTTTATACTTTCATTAAAGCTTGTTGTTATAAAAGATATACTACTGTAACATAAGAGAATGGCAGCAAAATATTAAATAAAATAAAAAGTGTTGTCTCCAGTATCATAAAGTAGAAGATTAACACAAATATATGTAGGTATTTTACGTTAAAAACTAGGTAACGTAAATTAAACTGTTTGCTATTTTTAATTATGTACGTGTTATTGTATTTAAAAAATATTAAATACATAAAAAGTGTTTTTTACTTTAATATGTATTTCTTAATTAATATAATTTTGCATCCTAGCACATTCGTATAGTGCATGACTAAAAATTAATACGCACACACGATATATTTGACAATACTGTTAAAACGGAGCCTTGTCTTAATTAGATATACATTCCGTAAAATTTGACCTAAGTTTTCCTTTTTAGTCTTGACACTTAAGACGTTTGACACTTTGTAAAGGATTTTAAATTTGTACCTAGTATCGAGATAACTTTTACAAAATATTACCGAATATTGTGTACTTGTTCCCATTTATACACTGTGCAAAATTATCCTCCATTTTGTGACGGAATTGCGCGCGCACTGTATTTTCGATACATTTTAATCCGATAGCTTTTCCAATCAAAGGAAATGTTTAGTATGAAATAAGCTCTAACATCTATTTGATAAAATTTATTTTTAATTTGTCTGTAATTTTGTCTATAATTAATTTGTCTATAATTTTGCCAAATTAATCTAAATTGTTTAAGAAGGTTAATATTTCATTGCACTATTTTCTTTTAAACGTTATAGAAATTTTATATTTTCTTCGGTTTACTATGAGTTTTAACACTTGAATAATAATGTTGGGAATGAAAAGCTTAATGAGCATATCTGCTTATTGTTTGCAAAGATGTGACTTTGAAAATTGAACATTTTCTTACTACAACTGAAATAACAATATATTTAAATTATACTCATGATAAAAAAACTTTTATACTGTTAGTATTAAAATTCGGTTTATAAACCCTATGAAGCTTAAATTTTATGTCCCTACTGTTAACCGTTGAGGAGTTCCCTCGTCTGGAGTCAGTCCTGGCAGCAGCATCACGTCATGCTTATCACAAACATGCATTGTCATCGGGACTGGACGAGTATTAAAAATTTCAGCCCAATCGGCTACCGGAAAGTGCGTTAAATTTAACTTGCAGTACCTATTCCATCTTCGTATACATACAAGTCAAGTTAAATAAAAGCTTTTAAAAATATACATTGAAATGTTATTATAATAATTAGACATTAATAATTGTACGTACGTGTATGTACGAGGAGGTAGGCAGAGGAATGTAGAACACACTTACGTTTCACCAGTTACGTTTACGTAGCGACTAGAGTAGGTGGTGAGCCTATTGCTGTACACTAGGATCACATCTACACTCCGAGCGACTACTAGAACATCTAAATTAGGAAAAAAATTGTACTGCCTGACCCGGAAATCGAATCCAGGACCTCCCGATCGGCAGTCGCACTTGCAACCAACACGACCAGCGAGTAAATATCCTGTTTTCAGATTTCTATTAAAGATGCGCAGATTGCACACTTGCGCAACCCGCGGCCTGCGCACTCGCACGACCACCCGCGCAGCCCGGAGACCGGTGCGGACACTCCGGCTCCCCGTGCACCGGTTATTTACATAACAAACACGTTGTTTATTAATTACATAATCGTAACTATACAATAAACGATTTACCTACTCATGTTAATAAAATGAGATATTCTACTGTTCCAAATTTAAGTACTATGCTCGTTTGGTTTTTAAACAAGTTTACATTTCATCGCTCCACTTCGGGGGTATATAATTCGAATCCAGACATGGGCCCCTTTATGCCCGATCGGCACGCCAAGCGTAGGAATTAATTTGAAAATCCGTTAGGGGAAGCTATGTCCAGCCCTGCACTGCAACGACGGGCCGATAATGATGATGAATAGTTTCTAATGACATTAAATCGTTGTATTTTTTAATATTAAGTTTCAATCGATTTAACGAAGAACTAGTAAGGTAACTTACATGCCTCAGAGTTCTTTACGAAATTCTTAAAAACCTGTGACTTCTGGCAAAACGCAGTGGGCCAACGTGGTAGTATTAAACATTCGCAATCAGAGAGGAGCTGTATAGTCAACGGTAGAAGGATAAACTGGTTGAAAGTGATAATTTGTATTAGCAAAGTTCTTTTAACGAAATTAGTTGAATAAATGTTGTTGCTGATATAGCCATATAGGTACATACTCGTATATATGTATATCCTTTGCGTGTTGGAAAAGTCCTTAAATAAACTAACAATCTGGTTTTTTTGATGTAATTCTTACAGCTCGTTATAAACTCCACCATTCCTCTGACCGATTGTTCCACAATCAGTAGTTAGATATTTTTACTTTTGAATCGGAGGTTGTAGGTTCGTTTCCCGTATGACAGAAATATTTCTGTAATGAGCGCGAGTGTTATTCTGTGACTGTGAAATTGGCTATTTATTAAGAATTAAATTGTGTTGTGAAATGAGTATTGTGACGTTCTGGGTTCGATTCCCAGGTCGGGCACTACTAAATTTTCTAATTGAGATTTTCCAGTAGTGGCTCGGAGTCTGGATATGTGCCCGGTGTATGGCAAGAAGCTCACCACATATTTTATAATGGGTCGTATACGTAACTGATAAAACGTGGGAGTGTTCTACATTCCTCTGCCTACCTCTTCGGGGATGACAGGCGTGATATTAAAACATTACGTTACGTTTTTAAGATTTCACAAATTGAATTGTAATGCCATCTACACGTACAAAAATAAATCATTCCTTGGTTTCATGACTCCCAGGGACAGACCAGTTCTGCTAGTGCGAATATTCTCTGATAGATAGCGCACATCAAAGAACGCATACCGTTGAACCTGGGGATATAATGTTTTTAAACATACCGGAAAGTGTACGGTATGTTACACTAGATGTTATTATTCTTATTATATCAGTCAAACTTAAATTAAGATTAAATCAAGTCAAAATTAAATTAAGTTTTTGGATAAACAGTTCGAACTAATTCCCTTTCATAGGTACTAGTTTTGTATAATTGATTACTAGATGGCGCGACCATGATCTTTCTCTCATCGAATTACAGCTTCAGCGTTTTTTTATATTCACGATTTAGCGTGTCAGCAGGATTTAATATTCTGATACTCGTGCATTTGTGCATTGTACGAACGAGTAATAACGTTAGAGGAACTTTTATTTATTTATGTATTTTTAACCACATGATATAGCTAGTTTAGAATCTTAATAATGTTAATTATATCATGCAGACATGCAGAGAACACAGAACATCAAATATCTCTGTCCCTACAGACCTGACGTTCCTCTTCTATTATCATCATTCCTTTCACACGCACGCCCGGTTCGGAGGTTCTTCGACTCCCCATCAGACAGTATCTGATCTATGTGGTTAAGATAAACGAGTCTTGACATAGGACAAATTTTAATATGTAACATTTATAACGTAATAAAACTAAACAAATTTTGAACAGTTCTGTATTTCGGATTAGTATAGCCATTATAACATGTATGTAGGTACAATATTACTAATAACGGAGAAAGAAATGGAGGTTTTCGTATTTAAATAATAATACAGGAATAAGATAGGTACGTCAACATTTTAATAACACGTGAATAAATTTATAACGTATACACATTATTATTAATATGTATTAATGATATAGAGAGTACCTAATTAAAAACATACATATATTTATATTCTTTTTAGACAACATTTTTAAAGAGTTTAATTGAACTACTTGTTATACATAGCAGTAGTAAGAATATTGGAAGAGAAGTGTATTTAAAAAACTTTATTTTTTTATTCCTTGATCTTTATCTTTACAGTTGAGAAATCGCTAGAGTACACGCGGTACAATTTTAATGAAATGTCGTTCTGTTGCTCTTTTCTTCCTATAGAATATCTTTAACATTCTTGTAATTTGGAAACTGAAATAAAAATTGAACAATATCTACTGATAGGGAATGTTGTTATATAACTATTTTACTGAACTGGCTAAAAATAAAAACGGGGCGACATTTTTTTGTTTAAGATTGCAAGAAAAATATAAATAATAATTTACTCACATGTTAATAAGGTCCAGAAATGAATGTTGTCCCTAAAATAAATTCGTTCCCAGCCAGGAATTTATTTTCGGGACTAATGGTGAAAATGAAGTAATTACAACTACAATTGACTAGAACGGAAAAAGAATTTCATTAATTTATTATTTGATACGACAATACGAATTAATAGCAAATTCGATGGAAATAAAAAAAAACAGGATCAAAACCGGAAAAAGAACCGGATAACGTAATTTTAAAAACATTTTACATTTCCTCTATTGATCACTAGGTTTAATAAATCATTTAATGCGTTATAGCTGCCTGCCATTTTGAAACTATTTCGGTCGTTGTCATTTTCCGTTTATTTGTAGCCGAGGTTTTTGAACAGAGCTTGTTCGTCGAGCTCGTGGTCGAGGAACGGGGTCTCTCTGAAGATGACGGAGGCATCGGCTATGTGCATCTGCCTTTTGCCATATCTGTGAATTGAGACACGCTATTATAATTATTATTTTATAAATTACGGGACCGAGGTTGGATATGTCTTGTGTCACAGATAATCAAGAGTACCGAAAGCCATAGCTCTGTTGAGGTTTACTTTAGGAACAGATGGCTGTTTATTGAGATGGCCCGAGATATCATTGTTATTACTATGATGACGCACCTGCCCCTCCCGTGCACGGAGTAGTATTCTTGCAGCTCCTTCAGGTAGTTGGAGATCTGCTCGGCCGTGTCGAAGCGCTCGGGGCGGCGCGGGCGCGGGTACTGCGCCTGCGTCGCGCACAACAAAATGGCCGACAACAGCAAAATGGCGGGCACGAAGAAGCGCATGGTTACTTTGTTCTGTAGAAAAGATTTAATTTAGTAAGAACTTCCGGCTTATAATAAATCATCGCAATGCGATAGTAATAACTACAAATCACATGAAAATTTCTTACATTGAGTCTTATGCATGTGTCAATGTTATACCCGTAAGTAAAAAAAATAGAAATAAAAAATATTAAAGATACCTGAGCGAGAGATCTTAGATCGATCCCCATGTCGGGTAGTATTGAATCCTTCTAATTTGAAATTCCCAGTAGTAGTCTGGATATGTGTCCGGTGTATGACAATAGACTCAGTCCCAATTCCACAGTGGGACGTAAACGTCAATGATGAAACGTGGGAGTGTATTTCATTCCTCTATGAAGTGCATGCATATCTCTTTAAACCCGGGCTCCCGGAGTGAGAGACCGAATTTCCAATTACTGCTTATGTAACTTAATATGTAAGTTATTAGCTTAATATGTAAGTTATTAATGCATATTTTATTTTTCAATGACCGTCATCATTATACCTAAGTTAAAGATTACAGAACTGCATTATTATTTAAAATATCTAACGGGAATTAGATCTAAATCGAATGCCTCGTTGGTCGTGTTGGTTGCAAGTGCGACTGCCGATCGACTACAAAATTTTCTAATTTAGATTTTCTAGTAGTGGTTCGGAGTCTGGAGATGTGCCCGATGCATGGCAATAGGCT
>DWFO01004684.1:0-11146 GCA_018246595.1 Mimoniades nurscia nurscia
CGCGAACATCAGTACTCTTATGGCTGCATTATTGGACAGGTAACTCCACTTAGAATGTGAAGGGCAATCTGCATTTCGCCATCGTCCACCACGCTGGCGAAATGCAGATTGGCAGACAAAGAAGATTTTTGGTGATCAGTAACATTTCACATTTACTGAAATTCCTATTGTTGATATAAAAGAGGATTCAATGCTTATTAATTGAAATAGTCGCGTGTTAGACGTGGAATGAGAAATACTGTTTTTTTTTTTAATTGAGCCTGAATACTGAGAGAACGAATGAAGGAGCTCTGACACACAGGCATTTCACCGCGGTGTCAAACGCACGCTGTAAAGTGCTTGTTATTGAAGTAACGATGAAATGCCTAGTTTGGCGTCATGCAGCTTTTAGATATTTCTTTTGCCATGATAATAGGTCAGCGTAGGTATCTCTATGTGTAACTTATTGTAAGTGATCTTTAAGCAAATAATGTTTCAGAATTTAAGTAAATATTTCCGCAACTCGTCACGAATTGTGCTTTTTATATAACTGTGGATTTTACTCAGATTAACCGCGTTCATCCGCTCTATACGGAGATTTTTATAATGGAATCGATTACAAATTTTTTTTTATAAGAATAGCCCGATGCGTGTATACTGTATCCGGTATCGGTAATTTTATTAAACATTTACTACGTTATCAGGTAGTGGTTTTATGTCGACTTATGACGTCATTTTTATTAATTTCTGATTATTGATTTTTCTATTTATGACCGCTTCGACAGTCGAGTGGTTGCCAGCGGAACTACTGATTGACAGGTCTTGGATTCGATTGTCGGGTGGAGTATCTACTATCGAATATTTCTAACTTAAAATTTCTAGTAGGAGCCCGGAGTCATTTCATCAGCAGTCTAGCCAATCGAAGGGCGTCCTATACAACTTTTGACAAGGGAAGAATCTGTTGCCGTGGGGCTCATAACAGAAAATCTATATCCAACCATGTAGACCACACTGACATAGGATGATAATAATGATGAAACAAATAAATGTTATCCACGTTTATTGATTAAGTTTAAACTAGCATAGCTCGTCGGGGATTACATGTGTGATGTTACTTTTTAAATTCATTAATCTCCCGATATCGCGGTGAATTTGTTTCTGAATGTTGATGGGGCGTATTAAACTACACAAAACTAATTTAATACGTCGTTATATGTCGTACATATTTATTAAAAAACAGGTTACATAAAAAAATATTAGATAAAAACTGTCGGTCTACGTCAGAGAACGAATTATGACGATCTTTATACTCAATAGATGTATCTGTTGTCCTAACAGGTGATATACCAATGGGTGCTTACGTCACTGAATCCGGAAATTCACACGTGCATTATGTTCTGTGATTTATCATTATTATCGAGATCCTTTTATTATTTCGTGATGTATGCCGCCAATATCAAATGTGGCATATCACGATGTGCCCGACAATTGGCATTTCATGTGATAGGCTAATAATGGTCAATGGCAAGTGGGACCTTCCAACTTAAGAGCATTGTACATCGTAAGAGTCACCATTCACTTGGTGCATTTGTGTGTAGTTGATCTAGATAATTTATCATTCCAGGAGTAATAGAAGAAAGTCGGGTCCATATAGATAGGGATATTTGGTACTCCGTACTCTCTGTCTACCACCAGGGTTCCTGGTGTGACGATACAATAAAAGAGCACTGTCATACCAAGTGTCATCATAAATATACATACAATACATTTGTTCATACTCTTGTATGACAGATGTGTGAATCAGGGGTTAGAGTTTAAAGTTTGCGTTACATTTCCGGACTGATGAAATATTATAATGATGAAATAATTTTAATAATATAATTTATTATGACAATATATTGTTTCGGGTTCTACGAATGACGAATATCGTAAAAGACGCAGAAGACGCTGAGTCTGACATTGGATAATTTTACAGACTTCGTATTCTATATGTGACTGACCCTTGTTGGAAAAGATTGTGCTGACTTAAATTTAATCCATTATGCATAATAGGTACACGTACAATATAAAGGTCGAAAAAACGAGTCTAGACCATTTAAATAGGAAACCTATTTGGTTTACACGAACAGAATATTAATATCTGATTATATACCTGCTTACACGTGACATTAACTTTTATGTACTTATTAACTATGTACAATATATAACCGCCTTTCTGGTAACATCATGCCTGTAATCCCCGAAGAGGTAGGCAGAGGAACACTCCTCTGTACACACTACACGCTCACGTTTCACCAGTTACGTTACCAACAAAAAAAACATTCGTTCTCATAACGCAAATATTGTCATTGGTGGAGAATTTAACCGACAAACTCCGGTTCAGAATTCAAGGTCCCGAACCACTGCACTAGCAGGTCAGTCCATGTCTATGACATTAGTGTATAAACTCAACTAAGAATCTCAGAATTAATATCACTGCGAGCAGCACAGTAAAGGGATATTTTAATATGCGTATAACTTAATTTCTGCGTCGGAATACAAATGACGAAAATAATTATTAGTTAAGATGGGAACTTTATTTGTACTGTAAAGTTGCACACCATTTATGGTATTGTTTTAATTACAAGTTCTTTGATACAAAATCTGATACCAACTGTGCTTCTGCTCTTAAAAGGAATATTTATACGTATACGAGTATTCTGCGATCTCCAACTCGCATGCACAACGTGTGGATTTTGAATATAACCCATCAGGGTAAATATATGTCCAGCAGTGGATCAGAATAGGCCGATGATGATGATATCAATACGAATTTAATTCACAAATTACAACACGTTCATATTAAGCAGTTATTGAGCGTATTGAGCCTTGCTGAATTGCTCGAAAGGTTTTAATTGCACCTACATATTCGAAAAGGGGACTTTAATAATTGTTTTTTTTTAATTTAAAAATAATTTTATCAACTGTATTTTTTGTGCGCGTATGTACTTCGTTTTAAGTTTTTCTACAGCAAGATTTGCTGATAAGCCAAAGTTCACACAAATTATATAGATACTAACAAATAAATTACAACCTAAAATCGATTATTACATGTCCTTACCGCTTTGTTAATACAATGATTAAAGGTTGTGAGTGTACAACCAATATTTATATACATACATATACCTATATCTTGTAAATATACGTAACAAATAGTTTTAAAGCGTTCAAGAGGTAGGTAAGTCGTGAGTACAAACCGCTTAAATGATAATTCTTTCCATTGTAATTTGTTTCTCTGACGAAGTACCTCGATAAGAGCATATATTTTTCCACTTAAAACACGTAACGCTTTATTAGTATCATGTGTAAATCCATAAATTACCCGTTTCATGTATCTGGCCATTTTGAATAACATTTATTCTGAATTCGAAATTCAAGCTATTGTTATCTAGGCACGCAGTTTTATTTTATTGTTTTATTATTCTGTTTTATAGTTCTAGATATTTTTGAAGCTACTCCGTTTATACGTGTCCAGCAGTAATCGTAAATTTTCTGAGCTGACTACACGTAAAAAATGAAAATGAGTACCTATGTCCGTATAAAAAAGCGAATCCAATCAAAGGTTGTTTTCAATTGAGGAGAACACTTTGGAGGCTATTAGTAGATGACCTTATTAACATATCACAGATATGTTAATAATAATTACCTAAAAAAAGTGAATAAGGATAAAAACGGCACGTTATGACGTAGTAGCATAAAATTATCTTTCCCGCTGCAAAGGTTTGGTGCCTTGGATCTCAAACCATAAGAAATTACGGATGACTTATGGTTATATATCTCTACAACGAGTAACGAAAACATTGTAACATAAGTAGCGGTTCTGAGAATATGCCATAAAGTATTGCAAGGCGTGTGAAGGCTACCAAACGGTGCTTCACTACCGTAGTGCTCTGGGATCTTAACCCTTCTCATTCACACACGAGGCCCGTGTTCAATGTTGTAGGAATAAAAGTGTTAAGAGTATAGTACGCAATTTAAAGACGTTTACTGCCAAGCACGAAACGTCCAATAAATTATTGTTTCGATTTATTTCGTTGCGGGGTAAGCAGAGAACACTTGTACTTTTACATACTTGATGCGAATCTCCTACATTTATTGTTCCAGTTACGGAATTGATTGACTGTTTCATTCTAATTAGATCCTCTCCGTCTGATTAGAAATTTGACTAACGTTTCGGTGTACGTTTGACGATGTGACTGAATCGTTGGTCGTGTTGGTTGCAAGCGCGACTGCCCATCGAGAGGTCCTGAGTACAAATACTGGATCGGGCACTATTGGATTTTTCTAATTTAGATTATCTAGTAGTGGCTCGGAGTCTAGATTGCTCCTTATATATTTTTTTATGTATATTCAGCCTGCCAGACAGGCAAACGTACCACCTGATGCTAAGTGGTTACCGTCATCTATGGACATTCGCAACAATGAATGGCAAATTCGTATGAGAATAGGCACATCACACATCACACATCCATAGTGGGACATAGGTGATAAACTTAACTGGTGAAACGTCGGATGTACTACACTAATCTACCTGCCCCTTCGTGGATTACATGCGTGATGTTACGTGTTTAATGTAATAATTTATAAATTAACATTCTGCTATCATGTAGTGGTATCTTCTGTGGGCTTAAGCATGTTGACGTAAAGGATACATCCGATGATTCAACATTTACGCGTCGTGTTCCGCTCGTGATCAACGCAGTCACTGATGATGCATGTAAGATAGTACCTACTCGTGTTATCAGGAGTGAGGTGTGGAGCGCAAACAGTGTTTTTTTACATGTAGTAGGTATACCATTAAATTTTAGGCGTGTATTTTTTTTTTTTTTTTCTGACAAAATTCCTCTAACTGGGAGCGGCCCACGTCCAGCTGTTGGCTGCGATAGGCTCGTGATTATGTTGGTAATGTATATTGTATTGTTTATTGTATGAACAAAATGATGACCGTAGAAGTAGTAAGTCAGGGCCGCGAGGATAAAGGATATTTGATACTCAATATATGTAATATAATTAAACGTAATGGTAACGCCTGTGATCCCTGAAGAGGTAGGCAGAGGAGTGTAGTACACTCCCACGTTTCAACAGATATAATTATTCGCGATCGTATTTGCTGGCTGCTTACCCTGTAGGTAACTTAGCGTAATAATAGTTATAAATCATTTTGTTGTATTGTATCTAGATCAATATTATTATAAACTTTACTGTACAGATAAACCGAAGCTAACTACATAGATAGATGGCAACAAATGAATTGTTACTTTAATGGAATAAGGGAAATCTCATATGTTGCATAAGATTTGTATGTCGATGTTAGTTATTTTAAATGTAATGACAATGATATACAACAAAATGTGTCATATATGAATTTATTTCCACCCAATTAGGTAAGCGTTTATAAAACTCATCAACCCTTCATAGAACAAATCTACGAAAATGATTGACAATAATAATATTAATCTAAATTTAAATATTACTGCAGCATACACCATGAAAAATAAATGCTTTCTATCCAACACTCTTGAATAGCACTGAAAAGAATTACATTGACCTATTACCATTTGCGATGCGTTCAATTAAATGTTCTTTGTTTCATTTCAGGTAAGTTCCTTCCACGTTCTGGAGTTAATAATGCTGAGGTAGGAACAATTGTTGAGTCACCGCGCAGCTGGATGGCGGTATGTACTCGTAATATTAAATGTGTAGTCAGTGATCGAAAACCAATTTGAATACGAATAATGATGGCAATGATATTTGTTTACCAACAGTGTTATGGTAAGTCGTGCAATATCCCAACGCCAATCGATTTCCACTTTATTATTGTTCTGTAGATTGTATTATGCTTTGTTTAAACTAGCTAAAAGTATCGATTACACTTTATAGTTATTATACTATACATATATTGTACTGAATATTGTATAGAATATTGTATCGAATATTATATATAATATTGTGTAGAATATTTTATGACATATTGTATAGAATATGGTACTGAATATTGTACAGAATATTGCATAGAATATTATAGAATATTGCATAGAAAATGTTATATACTTTTTTTTACAAAAAAATTCAAAATATCGTATAGAATATTATATGAAATATTGTATAGAATATCGTATAATATTACAGAATATTTTATAGGAAAAGGTTGAATAAACAACAAATGCAAAATAAATATCTTCATATATATTAAAACTAAAAAATATTAATAACATGAGCAAGATAGCACTTTATTACTAATATTGTGATAAAAAAATTCTTTCGAATCTTATGAGTCATATTTTTGCCAATGACGACGAGTGACTACTTCTTTCGATTAAATTATTTTCCAATTATTCAAAGTATTCAGGACTACGATTTATTGATCACTATCTGATGTAGTGAGCCACGTTCCAGCTCCGTATGTCATGACAGGTAGGACGCACTGGCTCAAAACTTTGAACTACGGCATGGATGACGAGAAAACTCCACATAGTTAGCTAAATGCTCCCTATATAGGTAGGTATAGATCGACATAGCTAAAAGCTCGCTGATGTGGCAATGGACTAAGCATATTTGCCAAAAATCAGATAACCGGTGGCGTAACCGAATTCTGCAGTGGACACTGCGGCTCAGCAAACGTAGTGTAGGATGCTCTCCGGCTAGGTTAGATGACAATCTGGGAAAGTTTGTAGGCACATGCTAGATGCGGCAAGTGGAGGACAGGACGCGGCGGAGGGAGGCCCATGGCCAGCCGTGGACTGAGATAGGCTGATCACGATAATGATCTAATGTAGCTGCATACATTGTAACGCCTAAGTAAATAAGAAAAAACGTTGTCTGTCACTTATACAGCACTGACATGCAATCATTGACACCGTCATTTAACTGTCAAATTATTTCATGCTTTTTTTTCTAAAATATATCACTAAGATAAGATATTGTGTATTCTTTGCATTATAATTTTATATTAAATGTGTTTTGAACCTAACTGATGATATACTAAAATCCTACCCGTCATAGCCAAAGGACAACTACAAAAATTCAAACTAGTTACATGAACAAAGGACGGATGAACATGAGACAAACAAACCAACATTCATTTACATTTATTATGTCGCTTAAGTCGTTCTTTATATGTTTATTTTTTTCCTTTGATTCTATAATAATTCACATTCTACAATTACGTACAAGAGCGTCTATAGCACACGTATGATTGGCGTGCCCTGATTATATAAAAAAATTACACCGCCTTGTTGTCGAATGGTTTTAGGTGCGATTCCAGGATTCTAGTTAAAAATTTCTAGCAATGGCTTGGGGCCTACAATTTTGCCCTATAGGCTGACCTCGTACTCCCAGTGGAACGTAAATGTAACTGGTCCAATGTGGGTGTATACTGTACTCCTCTGCCTACCTCTTCGGGGAGATATAGGCCTGATGTAACTTTTTTTTCTACTTTGCTTAAACGTACATGACCGGTTTCTAAGTCGCTGGCAGTTTTAGTCCTACACATCTATCAAGTTAATTGAACAGCGGTTGCAAACTATTTTCACACCCAGCTTTAAACTTTGTGCCATTATAGTGGAATTAAGTACTTTTCCTAATAAATTCTATGTCAGTGTTTGGAACGCTTTAAAATTAAATGGTTTTCCTTAATTTCAGACATAAGCAAAAACATATAAAAGAGAATATTTTGAATACCTGTTATAGAGTTTACACAATGTATTACATTTATACACTTTATTTCTTGTATTGCCAATCGCCAATGACACGTTTCTTCCCCGAGACAGTCAGAGGAATCCAATCAGAACATTACAGTTTTTTTCCCACCGGCACCTGCCTGTATGTATACTTACACTCTTATGACACTGACATTTATATCACACGACATGAATTTTTCTATTTGTAATTAACATGTATAATTTTCGTACAACTATGTATATAGAGGTGTTACGTATATCTGGTGCATTGTCTATTGGATGGATCGATTTCTTTATATTTTTTCCGATCATTCCTCTTATCTTATGAGAAGGATTATTTTTCCGAAAAGAATATTCGCTTAAACTGAGCACTTTTCTGCGTACCCCTACGGAAATTACAACCGTGATTTAACGGTTTTTTTTTTAATTAGAAGAATTTCCATGAAAATTTAAAAATATGCACATTATATACGTGCGCTGTTACATAAATATTATTATGTCGACAGGCCAGTACTCTTACGAGGTAGGTTGAGAATACATGGTGCCAAATATATCTATCCTTGCAGACCTAATAACTATGCTTTTTCCGCCACTCTTCCTACACGCACGCCGAATTCGATAACTTATGATTAAATTTTTTAACAACGAACAATTTTATTAATATATTAATCTAATTTCATACAAAATGTACGTGTTATTCGGCGCTCCAGATAGAAAGTTTATTTCAGTATTTGACGCAATGGCGCATTAAATTCAGATGTCTTTGTATTATAGTAGCTAGCAGAAGGGAGTTGTGGTAGCAGTGGTTGTCTTCAAGTACCTACTCATAAACACGTTTTAGTACTCTGGCGATAGGAATGTTACTTGATGTAGCAATGTTAGTAATGTATTATATTTACATCTTTAGTTAACTATCTATAAATCAAGCATAACAAATGTCGAATAATTCTTATGGGAGACCATCGGATGTCCATCGGATTCCAAACTTGGCAGAACTTGTATCACGGTAGCAATAGACTGATAAAGTACTTACTTGCATACCACTATACCCTTATGTAGATTTTTTTTTGATTCCACGGAGCAAATAGTTTTTCCGGAAGGAATCGAACCTATACCCACCGGCTCATCGATCAGACTCGCTAACCACTGACCCAATGAGAGAGTGTGGAAGTTGTGCCGTCTACGTAATACAATTTAATGCCCAGTTGCTAGATCAGCAACATTCAGTATCTAGTTCGATAACATTACGTAATGACATAATAGAGTTCTTTACAAGATTACTTTTAGTCTACACCTGTTTACACATACTCGATATAGAAGCATCGTCATGAATTAATATGTATTTATGTACATAACATGAAACAAAAACATAAATTCACGCCTGTAATCTCTGAAGATTTAAGCAGAGGACTGAAATACACCGCCCACGTTATACCAGTTAAGTTTACATCGCATTATGGAATAGAGGGTGAGCCAATTGCCACAGGCCGGTTGTAAATCCCGATTGCAAGCCACTATTAAAAAATTCGAAGTTAGGTAAACCAATAGTACCCAACCCGAGAATCGAGCCCAGGACATTCGAGCAGCAGTCTTGCTTTCCGACTGCTCGACCAACGAGGCAGTCAATTTGTACGTACAATTTGTGAACAGCCACTAGCGAGGAGCTGCTAGCTCTGGCATGATAGCGTATTGCAAGCTAACTGTAAACTTAAGTAACACAGGACGCGATCGGGACTTGAACCGTTCGTGACTTTTTGTGGAACATTTCTAGGAGCATTTCCATGCGTTGGATTAAGTAATCTCTGATGATTACTCGCATTATAATAATACTGAAGCTCGTCATGTAAAGGTTTGATGATTATGATGTTGATATATGTAGTTTTTATATTTAATATATGTACTTTACATATACAAACACATATGTATAATTACCTACATAATACGACATATACAAATAATTTATTTGAGCGTTTATAGGGCTTGATACCCAAACATGTATATTCTAGGTAAAATTTCTTGAAGATTGAACATGTGAGGGAAGTTCTCATTTATTTAGTAAGGTGGCTTGCTTCTATTGTCGTAAATAAAATACGTATTGTTGTAGAACGGTAAATATTTATGACAGACACGGTGAACTCACAGCGAATTTACGTTTAATACTTAACCAAAAGAAAGGAAAATAGATAGTTCACGTTAGAAAATTCAAATAACATTCGAATTTGAAACGGGCAGTAAGCTCACAGGTGTGACATTAAATTGCTGTAAAACTCTATATTGATTTTCTGAAACTTGAGAAGCAATAAAGAGAACTGTTTGATATTTCCAGTGAAAACAATAAACGAAGAAATATTGAATCCTAAAATCTGAGATGCAGAAAAGCAACTCAAGATCAATATACTCTTAGGGTCATGTGTCTATTTTCTTCTAAAGAGGTTTATATACATATAAGCTACATTTTGTTTTAAACAGTGCAGAATTGTATAATATTTAGTTTGTTACGTACTACATACACTTTGCGGTTTTTTGTATCCTTGTATTAATGGTTGAGGTTTAATTGGTTTATCTTTTATAATGTTCATACAAATGTATTGGTACTTCCTCATTTCATTTATGTCCATATTATATACCCGATTGCATCATCATCAGCGAAGTTAAGTAGACTACCTAAAAGGATAAACCTTATCTTAAACCTAAAATCACACTTACATCTCTCTGAAGGGATCGGCAGAGTAGTGTTGTACACTTCCACGTTTCACCAAGTAAGTTTAAGTCTCATCATGGACGCGGGTGACCCTGATATCATACACCGGGCAAAAATCAGGACTATGAGTTAATACAAAGAATTTCGAGTTCAAGAAACCTAATATGTAGTAGCCGAACCGGGCTTGAACTCAGGACTTCTCACTCAGCCGTCGCACTATCATCTGCTCGACTAACGAAACATTCAAGGCTTATTGTATTACTGGATTTTATAACTTAAATTTTCTAGTAGAAATTTCTAGAAGCGGCTCGGAGTCAAGTTTTTTTGTCTGGTACATGACAATAAGTCCACCCATCTCCTATTAAAACGTAATTGGTGAGTCTTAGGGTGCGCTACACTCTTCTGCCAACCACTCCGTGGATTACGGGCGTGATGTTACGTTATGTCCCATTAATAATTCATTTTTTATACACGATAATAAAAACACAGACCCCGTCTTAAATAATTGTGTTGTGTGAACAACTATATTAATAACAAACAGATAATCATATCATTATACAGTAGGTATACTCGTATATGTAAAATTAGTATGAAACATTATTTTACCTCTAGCTACACACCTGTGATTAATTTATTTCTAAATACACTAGTCACAAAAATTAAGGGATATAAAAAAAAAATCCAAATTTTTGGGTGATTTTCAACAAGCTGTAACTCCGAGGAAAATGGTCGTACAGAAAAAATAAAA
>DWFO01004685.1:0-11144 GCA_018246595.1 Mimoniades nurscia nurscia
GTGAAACGTGGGAATGTTCTACATTCCTCTGCCTACCTCTTCGGGGATTACAGGCGTGAAGTTACTTCTTTTTTTACAATTAGGAGTCTTTTGAACTCTTCAAATGTAACTGGAAATTTAGATGAAAACAACTTTAAAAGTTGCCAAATTTAACATTGTTCACTTCAATAGTAAATATACGCAAATTACATACGTAAATAGCCTAAATTGAGAAGTGGAAACAAATTTATCAGACTCTCACTGGCCGCTCAAGGGCGTCTGGAACAAGTGACAACGACCTTGAGGTATTGATAAAATAAAAATCGATCTCCTGCAAGTAACTGTAACGTCTGCCCTTGTAACTTTAATTTGATTCTACTATTTATGACAGCTGACTTATTCGCTACTGCTTGGATCGATAACGCTTAATGTAGTTTATACGCACAGTGTGTGCTGTGGTGGCGCCGCGCCGCGGTAGGAATTCGGAGGTACGTCTCTTCAGATACTGAATTTGGATGTGGCATATAATACATTTGGAACTGCATCTGTTCGTCGCTGCCTAGTTAAGCGCATGGATCGGTCGGTGTCTCAGTAGATATCTTGTTATATCTCCAGGTTGAGCCTGTGATATTGTAATCAGGTGGGTGATGAAAGACAGATATTACATGAATATATGTTTAAATACAGGTTTTCTTGTCAATCGGTTGCTGTTAGTATAAATGTTCGAATAAAATCACTTTTACAGTGACTTCAAGCGTGCTAAATAGTCGGCGATGGCCGTGTGTGGATATTCGTATGTCCCAAGGTATTATTTTTATTTTTTGTTTAGGAACTTCAACTACTTTTATTAAACTGAACATTATTGCAATATGTCACGTCCAAGTCGATGCGAATTTGTGTTGCCGCGTGACGGAAACGATCAATCAGCGCAAACCGAAAACAATATGGTCGCCGCGAACCGCCGAATTGTTTGTTGAGTATCCTGTGACGCAGCCACCGCGGGACTGATTCTTTGGTGCTGTCTTCTTCGAGAAACGCGAATATATTTAATTGAATAAGAAAACATTAGAATATTATCATACATTTCATTAAATTTTATGTAATATTGAATGAGATTTTAATTCTGTTATTACATTGTTTTTCCAGTACTTTGTATTCTAAATTAAGGGTTGATTTTTACTGAAAGCTGATACTAGTAGCTAAAGAGCAACATTGCTTTGGTAATTGGCGAAGATTAAGCTAATTAAAGCTACATATGTTACTGTCGAATACAGTATCGTGCTTCATATGTAGTAACAGTGGCTTTAGGAGTATACAGCTATTACCAGATTTGTAAATCTTTATATACTCGATCCCTATTATCCTCTTTGGTGGTAACAGGCATGATGCTACCTTTAGTAAATCTTTTTATATTATAGGGAGTAGTAAAGAGGTATGAACATGGACAATGCTTTGAAAATGGAATAAGTAATGGATCTGGTTACAAATTGGTTGTCATTTTATTTTTTATTTCTTACTGTTTATATCAATAACTTCTGTAGCTTTCAAATCGAAACAGAACTTCGGGTACAGGTTTAAAAGTTCCATCATCAATTCTAATTTTTATTGCTATTCCAAGAAGTATTAATGGCCTTATCTAAATTCCAAGTATACAAACAATGAAACAAGGACCAATTCGGAGAATGTCGTATCAAGACAAGAGCCCGAAACATGTCAAGATTTCTGATATTTTTCAGAGGTTTCAAACGAAACCTTATTTTTCTTTTTTATCTATTATTGTGTGATGAATAGCGATCAATCAAGTTGCTTTGAGTTGAAAACAATATACCTACTCGTAGCTACTGCCGCGATTTCGAGCTCTAAACGATTGTTTACTAAAAAACTTTCTTTTATTGAGAAAAGCGCTCTAGAAAAGATGACCTATTTATGATATAGCCGCTGGTAGATACTTCGTTCCATTTAATCTTATTAAATGTTTTATCGTTTCATTGTTGGACATGGGCTCTTGGAACGAAATGATTTAATAGCATATTCTACCACAGTTCATAATAGACTTATTACGCTAACGTAATTCTTTTGAAATGTATACATCTTTACATCATACACACACGCACACGAACACACACACACACACACACACACACACACACATGCACACATGCACACACACACATGCACACACACACACAAACACACAGTACTTATTCAATGTATACTTGTAACGTTAAAGTAATTGTATTAACCTAAATAGTCTTATGCTTTTTTTGTTCCCCATTCATTTTATATATTATGGGATAATATTAACTTACCGTAAAGAATAATATTGAATTTGATGACAATAGGTACATTGTGGATAAGAATTGTTAGGGATTAATAAACGTTGTTACATTTTAATTGTTTTATACTTTCCTTGTTATTATCTAATACAAGGTTTAGAAATATATATTTTTTGTACATTTACATAATATACATATGTGTAAGATAAATCTAACATAAGAAGTGGGATAAATCTAAGACGCTAATCTTATGGACTATAACGTATGTTGCCACGTGGACTACTTACATGTTTTTTTTATTTAATAGTATGATCACCCACAGTTCCATGCTCATTTAACATACGATCTATTACAAAACTGTTATATGATCCTTGATTAGTAATACCTATGCGTAAATTGTGAATATAACGGTGTAAACATTTTAGAACCACAATTTAACAATGACCATCCGTTTGACATATTGTTTACGGTACTTTTTAATTTAACACACAGTTATTTGATCTCCGGTCGGGTATACGAATGACTTTATATTTATGTCATAGCGTGAATTTCCTTTGCAGGGAACGCAAAGTTCTCCAGAGGCTTTGAGCGTAAAGCGTTAAAACATATATGTATATGGAGCCGTGTGGTGCCATAAGTCAGTTAACCACCCGGGGTGTAAGTACTTCCGGTGGCCCGCCGTCAATCACCCAATAAACCGAGCTGCCAACCGCCCAGGCGGGTTACGTAGCTGATCTTCTCGGAACAACGAATTGGCTGCGACTTCAATATTTTATGAAAATTAAAAATTCAAAGATTTTTATTAATGTGTAGGTATATAATTGATGTTTGAGCTAATATTCTTTATTATTATATCGCCAGGCCAGGTCTCTTACTGGGTAGATGACAAATTTTAGTGCCTTTATAGTTACATATTGTGTATACTACGCAAAGAAGTAAGACAGAAATATGCGGAAAGAGACTTGAATTTTTCGATTTAGTCTCCACATCGATTTCCAATGAATAACAAAAGCATTACCGTTCAGTTAGATACGAAATTGTTCATTTTCGTATATAAACATTGCGATCGTAAAGTGCAGGTCGCAGTCGCGACAAGTTTATTCACGTTAAATTATCGTGACTCAACTTGGCTCCGTCGCCGTCGTGCGGTGTTTACAACGTTTCAGCTGTAAACTTTTAATTCACATATTTTGTTCGATTGAAAATAATTTCGGACCATCCAGTTGCACAACATGTTTGAGTGTGAGAATATGTTAATTTGTGTAAGCTCTGCTACTAATATAATACTAATATAATAAGAATAAGAACGGTGGCGACTACAATTTGCCATGCTGGCCAACTGTGCGTTAGCAGGTCTCACCTTGTTTGACTTATAAAGTATTTTCATTGTTGTTACACACGTTTATTTGTCCTTTGAGTCGGATCGCTGCGGTGAGCACGCCATCGCGCCCGTCCGGACACACTCGTAACTATCACTAGGCGCGGACATCCGACACATAAAATTGCACAACACGAAGTGTACAAGTCGTAAAACTGAATTTTCACGTACGGTAATAGAGCAGTGAAATAAATTTTTACCGCCTGCAGTTTTATTAAAGACACCGTAAAATTTGGTGTCACTCGAGAAGTAACGTACAAATTATTTAAGTTTTACGGTAGTGTAGCGCGTAGTGAACAGCGTTTAAAAAAAACACTTATTTTTTACCGACGTTTCTTTAGATTATTATTTAAAGGCATAAAAATAGTTGAATTACATTTACATACAAAATTTAAATAAAATATTTTTATTAATTTATACCTACGTATTGTTTAACAAAAATAATTTAAAATAATATGAGTATATGATATTTGTAGTATATTTTCAACATTTTATTAGTAGGTATAACAAGCTTATGATAATTTGAATGGTGGGTAAAGGGCTTAAAATTAATGAGGCAATGATTTGTTTCAGGATTTAGTTTTCAATAATGCAGCTGTCTGATGGAGCCTAGCTTGCGTGGGAAGAAAGCCGGTGAGTTGCTACTAATAAGCTTTAAGTAAGTAGTTGTGTGATATTCATAGCTTTCATTTTGTTCTCAACTCGGGAAATACTGAATTGGTAGCCATGTTTGTTAAACTGTAAAGACTTATCACTGGGGAAAAGCGTGAAATACGCTTAAGCATGCTGTATCTATGTTGATTGGTAATACGAGCTAGTGGCCAAAGCCTACTATGACCATTACAATGACCCCACAAAACTAGAGAATTACTCCACTCGACATTGCAGTATAATATATTTAACGGTGTCAGTATACGCGGATCCATTACTCAACATATAACAGAGTAATGTACTGGTCACAATTTGTTACGTTTAATTACATAATTACAATATTGGAGGTGTGAATTCCTCAGCGCCTGATTTAAGACTCCTCACTCCGTAATCACTTCCCTACAACACGACTCCGTTCACGTGGCGCCAATACGTAAAATGAAGACACTTGACGACGCGGTGCTTACCCATTCCTAAGTCTAATAAATTACGTCTTATTTTATTGTGGTGCCGGATATAATGTTCTACAAACGTTATCGCGTCCCCACGCCGTCTACGCACTCCAAATGCAGTCAATTGCACCTCGTATTCAACTGTTATGATGCGTATAACAGTCTACGAAGATATCTTTATCCACAACATATTTATAATTTTCTGTTTTTTATACATACATATATATTACCCTACAATCAATACAAAGAGTCGACGTTGATAAATTAGCGCCGTAACTCCAGCTACAAGCCGGAAGTGTACCAACGAAAAACATTAGATGCGAAGGTAGTTTTGTGTAACCGAATATAGGGGTTGTTTATTATTACTAAGATTGTATCGTGGTTAGTAAAAAAAACAGTATAAAAACTTATCCGGTTCACGGCGAAATGACACATTAGAGATGCAAATTAAGAAAATTTGTTATTTAAGCCTGAACTTACTACTATATAATTATATATATAGTAACGATACTTTACCAAGTCTTTTTTATGATTAACTGCCTCGTTGGTCGTGTTGGTTGCAAGTGCGACTGTCGATCGGGAGGTCCTTGGATCGTTTCCCGGGTCGGGCACCATTAAATTTTTCTAATTTAGATTTTCTAGTGATACCTCGGAGTTTGGATATGTGCCCGGTGTATGACAAAAAGCTTCACACTTGTTCCATAGTGAGACGTAAACGTAACCGGTGAAACGTGTGAGTGATCTACATTCGTCTGCCTACCTCTTCGGGAATCACAGGCGTGATATTACGTTTTTTATGATTATGTGATCATGCCAAGTCCCTTTCATGGTAGGTGGTGAGCACCGAGGGTCAAATACATCTATCTATTATTGTAGACCTGATGTAAATTAGCAAGTTTTATTCGAATAAAATTATTCAGATATTCTCAGATGGGGGAGTCAGAAGTCTTCTCAAATGGCACAGGTATATAAAGGAAATGGTGAATATAGAAGAAACACGTCAGGTCCGCGAAGAAAGATATATTTGGTACTAGGCCCTCTTTGTCTACCATGTGTGTATATCATGGGTATACCTGGCGTGAGGTGTGATAATAAAATTAGTTTTCGAATGTTATACATATGTATATAGAATGTTTTCTTCGGCGTCTGGTGACGTTGTTAGAGCTTTTTATGTTAGCGGTTTTTTCAAACGTCGCGCAGTAAATCAAGCAAGAGTCAATACAAAGGGCGACGTTGATAGATCGGCTCCGGCGCCCGATGCATATGTAGGGCCGTTACTCCGCTAATGTCCGACACCGGATCCACGGGCAAGTTCCGTGTACGCAAATATTTGGGGACAGTTATTTTTATTGATGGCCCTTTTAAGGACGCGGGGGAACGCCATAAAAAAACTGGACGAAATTGATTTTTAACTACTGCTATGAAATTATTCCGTCCAAAAATTAATAGTATTTTGCTTGATTTGCTTAGGGAATTTGTGGAAGAATATATTCCTTCTTCTGTTACAGTTTTATCAGAAGTCTTAGGGATTTTTAAAAAGAATTTTATAATGGACATATCTTTGGGCACAAACAGTCATGTGTCTCGAAACTAAGAAGACCTGTGGCAACAAAGTGTGGTCGTCGGTATATAATTTCACATCCCCAACAGAACAATTATTCGTTCTCATCACGCAAATATTTATTCTGGGTAGAAATCGAACCTCTGTTTCTGGGTAGAAATCGAACTCCTGGTTCTGCAGTCCTGATCACTAGCCGCTGCTTCAACGAAATAGAAAAGTAGTAAATAAATAAAAGTTATGAATAAAAATATGTAGTTTGAAAATGGAAACTGTTCCGTTTGCAAATGAACGAAGGTGGTAGATGGAAGCAGGATACATGTAAAAGTTTTTATGTGTCCAAGATTATACAGAAGATTAATGGTCCCTCACTTATCTCTTATGCACTAATGATGCTTCACGAGAGAGCACTTTGCTTGGTTTTTTTTCTAAGTAAATTTTATACTTGTCTTGTCATATTTTATACTCATCGATTTCATTAATGACGTACCAGACTTTATGAGATATTGACTTGTTAAATGTATCAAAAGTTATAAGCAAGTGATAAGGTGTTTGTTATACACTACATAACTTGTTATATACATATATACTACTATAAGTTATAGTCTGCATGCGAATAAATAAACTTTTGTGTTATTAATATTAATCATAAAGCGATCTAAAGACGTGACATACGTGACGCATCCCAAGTTTGGATTTCTGTTCCTTTTTTGAAAATTTATCTCAAACAATCATTTGTTCCATTCTATTTCCTATTCCACCGACGAGACACTTTTTTAGAGTTTTGATTTAAGGGGAATAAATATAGAGATTTCGCCACAACTTTTAGCACAAAATTAAATCCTTGAAAACTTCAAAGTTCATAAAAATGTGATTAGGATTAGTCGAGCTAATGATGTTATCCTTATCCTTATACGGTGGATCCTTCACAATAAATCTATCCTTTTAAATAATTCAATGTAAAATTGTATGCGAAGTTTGATTTCCCCCCAGAAGACGTTTTTAAAAGCCAACGTTGGCTTGATTGATTAGACTCGGGACACCGAGCCGCGTCTGTAATAAAATGAATAAAAGAAAAAAAAAGCTGAAAAAGGAGAAAAAAATTGAATTCCATTGTGTTCGTGTTTAAAAAAATGTAGTTCAAGATTTCGTTTTGTACTTTGTCTTAGAGACGGCCAGCGGGGAATAATGAGTGTGTATGAAACTTTAATATCGTGGATTTTGAATAGAACTCCCCGGATGAGAAGTTGTTTTTCAACTTTCAATCTTAGTTTTTTTATATCTTACTATAAAAAATTACGCTCGGATAGTTCAACTATGATCATAAATTAACGAAACCAAAATCCTTATTAGTTTCGACCAATAATTCTGCCGCTAATTCCCCTTTTTTAGTTACTCGTTTAGGTTGATATTGCGGCAAAAATTAATTGACATAAAGAAGAAAACAACAGAAAGTAACGTCACGACTGCAATCTCCGAAGAGGTAGGCAGAGGACTGTAGAATACTCCCACCTTTCACCAGTTATGTTTACGTCTCACTATGAAATAGGTGGTGAGCCTATTACCATTTACCTACCGGGCACATATGCAGACTCCGAGCCACTGCTAGAAAATCTAAAATATAAAAATTTTGTAGTAGTAGTAGAAAAATCCCGACCCGGGATTTGAACCCAGGACCTCCCGATCGGCAGTTGCACTTGCAACCAACACGACAACAGAAATGCAACAAAAAATAATTTTTAAATTCAGTTTCGTAAGCTGAGTGGACTGAATATTAAATATCCATTAAGTTCATTCATGGTAGCATATACGAAATTATTCATCATTAAAGGTTCCACCCTGTTCACGTCTTTCGGTATTATCAATGGTAGCTCTTGAGGCACAAAGCCCTATATTGTTACCGTAGAGTCTTCACCAAAATTGTATCTCCCAACAGAACTTCATTATTCATGGTTCCTCTATTCACCGATAATGCACAAATACGTTTATAATATGCCCATATGAGAAGCAACGTTCAGCATTGCTGAACGTTGAGTATCATTTACAATACAAATGTAATGGACCTGATGTAAAGATTTAACAACAATTATATAAACAGCAATAATACATAGATACATGCTATTGTATAATTCGCTTATAGTTGCAGAACTTGACGACGTAGCTAGTTACAATAGATATAAATATCAACTATCAATGTACAAAGTGTATACAAATAAACCTTTTAGCTCACGAACATATTCGTAACTCGTTTACAAGGTGCATTAGTGCTTTGGCAAGTTTTACGGTGACTTCATCGGATCTTACGGCCAACGACCTTCTCGAAGCGCGTGCCGCGAAGTTAACAACTGCTGTAGTAATCGTTTCGACACATACCATTAAACGCCTAATCGGATACCTTGGGATGTTTTTTAATTCGCCGCGGGGCGGGCGGCGCGCCAATCAATCACCGCTGACATAATGACGTCATCCATTATCAATTATTGACAGTATAGGGATGGGATGCCGGCGATTTTCCAAGTATTATGCCTTGTTCGCAGGGCTGCTACCAGCGTCATCTTGAAATAATACTTGCTTTTTTTAAATACATCCTAGTGTACCGTATGTACGGTAGAAATGCAACTTTAGGGCTTTGTATGTAACAATTTCTTTTAAAGAACGGTTTCTTATCTTATCGTTTTATTATCATCAAATGAAATTTAAAACAGTGTTCTGCAAGTGTATAACGTATAAAAATTTAATTGGTATTATTTAAGAAGCATAATCTTCAGCCTGACACCTAGGTCCAGAAACCTAGGTTCACTGCTGGACCTAGCTCTCCCCTGGAAGTTACGTCCATAATCCCTACGCTGGATATACAGGTTGGATAGCGTAGAGCACAGCCTTTCCTCAGCTAAGCCTAGAAAGCATCATTGATCATTTTATATAATATATTTACGCAAGAGTTTTTCATACCCCCAGCGCATTTAACGAGACAAATAATTTCCAATACGCTATAACTTTACTAGACCAGAAGCAACTGAGCATGTAAAAAAGTCACGGAGTTCAAGATGTGTTTTTAATAATCAGCCTGTTATGTTTGTTGCCTGTTGGCAGACCACGTTATGGTAAGTGGTTACCGTAGTCTATGGAAATTTGCAACATCCGAGGAGTAGCCAATGCCTTGCCGGCTTTGAAGGAGAGCTCTCTCTGCGCATTTCTTGAAGAACCCCATGTCATAGCTCTTCGGGAAAGCTTCAGATGGAAGCTCATTCCACATCTTGCACGTACGCGGTAAAAACGAGCGGACAAATCGAACCGTGGAGGACTGCCACGAATCCAGCTGACATGGATAAAACTTCAATCTTCGGCGAGTGGTGAGATGGAAGAATTGCGACAGGCACCAGGTCGAACATTACCTCGGAGGACTCATCGTTGTAGATCCTTTACTTTGTAACAATCTACGAGTAAGTTGTTCTGTATTAACATTTTGGAAACTTCATACAGAGCCGCATCGTACTAATCTCACTGCCAATAAACCGTTTCGAGGTAAGGACTGCTAAGTAAGGCATGACGGTGTAAGCGGAATGATAGAGATACTGCAAAGTAATAATCTGTGGCCGCCTCGCTGTTAGGTGTAACTATAAATTAATAATAAGTTCATTTTATCTTGTCCCCTTAGACATTGGTCTGTTCTTAGACCAAGGAATGAATGTAAGCCCATGTTCTTTTTGTCCATCCCACTACTGGACACGAATCCCGCAATAACAGATGAAGGTATCGCAGATGACTGAATGACAGCATTCATGTCTTGTTCGAATTGTAATAACGTATTCTACTATTCTTTGCCATCTGGTGAACCGAAACGCCATCAAAGCGCCCCTGGCCCTTTGATCGCATTTCGGTTTGTATGTTGGTGGACAATTAATATGATAGATGTTTTGAACTGCTTTTAAAGTATCTAAAGAAGTTTATCGACAGTTTAATAACGATAGTAATAAGTAGAGAAAGTTTGTAGCTTGATGTAGTTTACCAATTCAAGAGCGAACCACGCTTATGTTGCATCACTTTACGCATTGTTTCCTAGCGTAACCGCATCAGGGCTACAAGCGTTATTCGAACATTTTGAAAATAAATGTAACAGACTCCTTTACAGGGCTAATAATACAATTATTTCAGTTTTAGAATAAAGTGTAGGCTTTTCATTATTCGTCATTTCCATTTATGATTCAGTACCACTTAGCCATCTCTTTTGGCATTTTGTAAAGTATTGCATAATTGAACTAAGGATTTTGTTAAATACGCGAAAATATTTCATTGCTAATCCTTACAGGATTTCATTGATGTAGTTGTAATTTTGCGTACATTTTTTTCCCATGATTTTGTATTTGTTTTAAGAAGTTCTTAGTATTAATTAAAGTTCAGATTGGAGAATATGCCGGGCATTGAATCATTAATTGGCCAGATCATACAGCATTTACTTTTAAACAAATAACATTTAGCTACCTTCTTCATTCTCCAACATCAATTTAGGTTCAGAAGCTTAGATATTCAAGTTCAGCTGGCCAAAGGTAGCATTGGCTAGTTATGTGCCCGTTGTATGGTAATACGGTCACCTATTCCATAGCGGGATGTAAACGTAACTGATGAAAGGTGAGGGTGTACATACTGCATTCCTCTTCCTGCCTTTTTGGGGATTGCAGGCTTGGTTTGCAAATTGAAAATGTTACCAAAGTGGTTTTCAATTTCATATGTAATGTTCAAAAATTGTTACCAAAATTTTTTACAATTTGTAACTTCAAAAAAGTAACTTCACGCCTGTAATCCCCGAAGAGGTAGGCAGAGGAATGTAGAACATTCCCACGTTTCACCAG
>DWFO01004686.1:0-11143 GCA_018246595.1 Mimoniades nurscia nurscia
AACGTAACCGGTGAAACGTGGGAGTGTTCTGCATTCCTCTGCCTACCCCTTCGGGGATTACAGGCGTGAAGTTACGTTACGTATTAATGAAATTTTGGTAAGTAAATCAAACCGAGCGGCCTTCCGCGACACGTATATTAATGCTTGGATATCTCTATCTTAGGCATGTATCGTAAGTTGAACATAAAGACAGTCAGAAGACATTAATTGCTATGCAATTCCCTATAGTAAGTACGCCCATGTGGTTCAAATATTACTCTGGTCATAAAACGGCTCATTTAATAATTACTAGAAATTTAATCTACGTCCGTTCTATATAATGTACGAGTATCTAACCATTTGAAACAATTGTAAAACAATTTAACATTCCGTTGAGCTATTTACCTAGATGTACTGTAATTATGTAGGTTGGGATTGAAAATACGGTAGTGACGGATTGCATAGAAATTACGAATCTTTGTAAGAGAAATTTTATAGGTAATTCATACTTAGTGATTCTATTGCCATACACCGGGCACATACATATCCACACTATGGCCATTACGAGAAAATCAAAGTTACTATTTTATACCAGAGCCAATACTGTGCGATATGTTAAACATTAATACTTGAAATATAATGTAAGATACGTTTTTTAAGAAAAGAGATATACATACTAACAAGGTAGTGACAGCTCGAAGGCGAGAGCGGCAGGCTCTGGGAGTGCGATGGTGTGTGTGGAGGGGAGACGGGGGCGCATTTTTATTAAGTGCCAAATTGATTTTGCGTATTTTATATTTTAAGAGGGCTGTTTATGTACAGTCGGTATCTTAGGGAAATGCTTGCTAGCTACAAGTACACGTGTTTCGGAGCGAGTCCGTACGCGACGTCCCCGGTGGCCCCCGGCACTGGCGGCTCATAACGGCACTATTGGAACAACATATGCGTCAATATAGGTGCAATTAATATTAGCTTCTGAATAAACGGATATCTGATTCCTTGTGGCAGGCGGAGTATTGTGATAGCTACAGCAACTTCTATCTTTTAGAAGTTATAAAACTTGCTGGGTTCAAGCACCGTTAAAATTATGATCAGTCAAATATCTAAATGTGGAATAATGGGTATTATTTACATGGACACACGTGTGTGCGTGTCTGTGCGTGTGTGTGTGTGTGTGTTTGTGTGTAGGTGGGTGTAATTTATTTTATTTTAGTGACTGTTGCTTCAAATGACTGGTGTATATTCTCATTTTGTAAGAAAGTCGACTGGTAGAGAAAGCTAATTGGCGTAAATTCCGCCTGTCATGTATAACAATGAAGTGCGAATATACAAAAAAAAATGTATCCGTTATAATTATATCAAAATACGGTTTAATCGAATATAACGCTCGAAAAGTAGTTATGCAATGGTGGAAAAATAACAGATGCATACAAAAATTCTACACAAATAGAAATATCAATAATTTATCACTGGTATTACAGACACTTTTCTGTGGCAACTGTGGCCGCGATCACGTGGCGATCGGCGTGGGTCATGAAGATGAGCTTGAGTTGGTCCGCAACTAGACGGGCTCTCCCGGAAACACGTATGCAAGATAAGCAGATACATGTTTAATCAAAATTATATTGGTGATCACTGCGTACTAACAAATGACGATAAAATAGATACAGAATAAGAGCAAAAAAAAGATACTTGGAAAATTGCTTCCAAGGAGTACATTATACGAATATATAAAGGCAGAGTATCTATCACAGATCTAGGTACCTCAAAAAACTGAGTAATTATCTAGTTTAGTGGCATGGTAGCAAGATTTCTCTTGCTTCCAATAATCATGTACATGTCATAATTCTTTTAAATACACATATGTTAACACAAACCTGATTTATTGCTTTTACAAATGCAAATAAACAGATTTTGATGTTTTAACGACATTCGGATTATAGACATGGCTGTGAATGATTGACTTATCTTTGGTGAAAGCGAGTTATATAATTGGATATGCTTGATAAAGCATATGCAATAAGTACGTGATAAAATTGAATATGTTCAATCAATAAAGAGAACATCGTGGGAATGTTCTCTTAGGTTTGCGAAGTGTATCAACTCGCACTTGGCCAGCGTGGTCGAGGGGCTCTAACCTTCTCACACCGAGAGTAAGCCCGTGTCTAATTGTTGATCTTTAACGATGTTTTAATGATGATGTTTAATCATTCACATAAATAATTGTTGATTAATATTGTTATAAAAAAGCTCAGCGAAACATCGACTATTAGGTGTTCTTGTTTTCAATACAACTTGTCTGTGTCATTTCAAAAACTTAAAATTCCAATATACCTACGTTTTTAATTTAATAAAGACGTCTGATTTGTAACCTGTCCACTCGATCTGATACGTGTATTCTTTTAACAAGAAATCAACTGTCATAATCTAAAATATGACAGTAATTTAATCAAAAAATGAAAGTGGTTGCGGAAACTTTCTAGCTAATATCAAAATATATTTTTTATACTCGTTTGTACATTCTAGAATTTCAATGTCTATTTATACATATTAAAATTTAGTCGTCTGTTTACCTAAGCTGTACATTTATTTTGGTAACAACTATTTATTGGTTGTTATGAATATGTTAAATTTGTAATCACTTTCTCTAACTAAACTGTATAATTATATTCCTAAATATTGTATAAGTGTTCCAATTCGGCCTTCAAGTTGTATGAATGTTACACAACAGTAACAATATTACATCTCAGTTATGTAGAGACTACACTAAATTCTCGCTGAAAATAGCGGGCTCCGACGGGGATAGAGGCGCTCTTCTTGTATTCGTTAAACATAAATTTTGTAGATTTATACCGCGCTGTACACAGAATGTATACATAGTAACAGTTTCGCCTGAAATATGCCAGATTTGTTACGTTTGAATTTTCAACGACCATAAGTATATAAAGGTGTAGGAACAACGTTTGGAACGTAACATCGCGCCTGTAATCCCCGAAGAGGTAGGCAGATGAGTGCAGTACACTACCACGTCTCACCAGTTATGTTTACGTGCTATCATGGAATAGTTGGTGAGCCTGTTGCCATATATTGGGCACATATCCAGTCTCCGAGCCGCTACTAGAATATTTAAGTTAGAAAATATAATAGCGTCCGATCCGGAATTTGCACCCAGGACCGCTCGATCGACAGTCGCATATGAAACAAACACGAACGATTATTTATAATATACCGAGGCGTTTCTGATTTAGCATGCATAACATTTTCTGACATTAAGAAATATTTCCTGTTTTTTCATAACCGTTCTGCCGTTTTATAACATTTTCTTTATCATGAGCTGTATATATTATTAGTTTATTTAACATGTGAAAAATCTTTTTAAATGAATAAATAATATTGTTAATTAACCTATGTATAAAATTAAGGTGTCAAGTAGTCTAATACAGGAATCGACTAGTCACCAAGCATTTTTAATGGAATTAACACTTTTTCACGCCATGCTGGATATTGCAGCCTCACGAAGTCAATGTACGATGGAGACACTCATCTCAAGGACTTGGATACTTGTTACAGATCTTAAGTTTTAAATTTTAGACGGCTCGACTACCGCTCCGCCCACCCGTCCCCTCGCCGAGACGCAAATGTTACCAAATAGGTAATGTAACGTTCGAGCAGTTAACAGCATTTAAAGTCATTTTTCAACGATAGAGGAGGCTGTAACTGATGCGATATAAGCTAGTGTATGTTGTCATAGGTTTTAATACGTAACATTGCACAGTGAATATCAGATAACACTTATATTATTTCCGAGTAATGAATACGATACAAATACGATAATACGATAATAAATACGATAAATGATGATAGAAGAATGACGAAAACACTAAAAAAACTCCCAACATCTATAACACAATACGTCTAAGCGGTATGCTTAAGAGCTTAATTACAAAACTTATTGGTGTAATAAAAATGAGAATAAAATAATTTATCAACGTACATATTAATGCTTAGTTTACACATTTGTTAATAATTGTAAATTAAATTCTTAGCAACAGAATAAAAAAAAGGCGTACCTCTGAAAAGTCGCGCTGTGACATTTTCTTCCGCTACCTTTCTCTCATCGCGTCCTGTGGAGATAAGTGAGTATTAGACATGCAAATAAGGCAAAGAAAATTAAAATGTGTTCTAGAAATTTATTTGTTCGTAAACAAAAACCGTTTGATTAAATAATAGATATTCCTAGGAGTACACATTATGTGGTGATAATTAATAGCCGACTCAGGGTGGCTTCAAAGTTTCCACATGTTGATTAGGTCACTAAGCTGTACATTTGTTTGCTATTTGAAGCGAGTCTGCAGTTATTATCATTGTATCATCACGCCCAGTCCCTTGCGGAGTAGGCACAGAACACCTAGTGCCGAATCTCTATAAGGTTAGGGATATCCTTCAATGCCCACTCCGTGTGTAAGGACACTCCAGGCTATTTTTAAATCAGCAAATAAAAACGGTAAATAAAATTATAGATACTTGAAATTCCCAGAAGTAATCAGGATTTGTGCTCGATGAATGGCAATATGCTTACTCGTACACTCCATTCCTTAGGACCCATAAAATAACTGGAGAAAAGATAGAGTACCGCACTTCACTGCCTACCCCTTCAAGAAAATACATACGTAATGTTATGTAAATACTTTAATTAGTATATCAAATATACATTAACTTTATACAAAATCTACACAAGAAGATAACATTTTATAGAGTCAGCAGGAATTGGCGAAAGCTACGTTCCATTGCGTACATACTTGATAAATATACTGGGGGTCACTGTACAAGTGCTTAATGTGTATGAGATAAATGCCATTAATAGGGAGATTATGCATTTGCTTACTCCGTTGCGAATTATTACATTTCCGTAATTATTTTAATCTTATGATGCTCATTTGCAAGACATGATTAAATACTTCTTTGAATATATGTTTTGAAATTTTGTTGTTTTATTTTTTTATACAGAAATTCCATGTTTGAATATTTTAATACAGAAATTATTTTATTTATACAAAAATCCGTTTTTCGAATATTAGATACTGTTATGTACCATTTTTTTATTTTAATAATACTCTTGAAATATATTTAGTCTTTTTAAATGTACTCGCGTCACATGATATTCTATTTAATATACTTAAGCAATCGTAAATAATAATAACACTAGTAGGAAATTGATGAACATTACAAAAGTGTACAGCAAATTTAACCAATTAAATGTGTATAATCTAAATTTTGCATAAAACATAAATATACCAAAAGTTCTCTCATGAAAATCAACTTTTCTAATTGACAAAGGATATCCTCAAAGTATCGCGTTACAAAGTGCGCGTCGGTTTTGCGGTTTCTTGCGACCAGATTAAATTTATAATTATAATCGAGCATGGCTTTAATGTGCAATTTTGCGGAAAGTACTCTGCGTTTGAGTGCGCACGACGTATCAGAATAATCTAAGCTTTACGAAATAGGCTTTAAGGATCATTTCAGTTATAGTTAAGCCAGAGCAAAATCAATAGTCAGAGAGCTAGCTGGGGATAAGTAGAAGTCACTCGCCTTTCGTCCCCAGTCGAGCAAGTTTTTAAAGTAAGATTTTTTTTATTTATTGGACAATCGAAACTGTTTTGCTTGCACTTCCGGTTGTTTCGTATTTTTTAGTTCATTATAATGCCCCGGTAAAGTATTAGAATGATTTATGATGGACAGGTATGACGGCGGTGGTGAAGATGACACGGTTCAGTGACGAAGCTGATGGGCGTGTAGCGTCTGCAGAACTATTAATACTCGTAACTTCTTATTGTCAATCTTTTAGCGAGATATTTCCCAAAGTGCGTTCAATCGAATATCAGAGGTGGTGTTGTAAGAACATTTTGCAGAATTTTTAAATTTCCCATTTTACATACCTATATGTCTTCACGCCAGGTTCCTGACGGGGTTGGCAGAGAGCACCGAGTGTGAAATACCTCTATCGTTACTGACCTGCCGCGCTTCTTCTAAGTTCATCACTCTATTTATACACGCGCTCCGGTTTCGGAGACTTCTGACTCCCCGATCAGCCAGTATATGGCTTATTTCATTAAGACAAGCGAGTTTTGGTCTTCCTCAGCACCGTCCATCAACGTTCGCATTTTCAATTTTCATTTCACGACACGCATTTAGCTCTGGATGTTGTAATCTTGTAATATGTATGTAACTTTTTTATCTCAAATCTACATAATGAAAGCCAAAGAAGCCGCTCGGATTAAAATATGTGGAATGGATTATGTCAAATACCTTACAACGGTATTAAAAATAATTACTGACAATTTTTAACAAACAGTCATAAAATGTTCACAAATATCGGTGGCGGGAGATAGCAATGAAAAAGGATATTTATAGTTAAAGCCTTTTTGAACAAAGTTAATGTATTTTCAACGAGCATTAATGATAACAATTACTTTTGGCCATAATATTTTTTTATGTATTAAAATAACATGCGTTCTCTTGGAAGTTATTATTGCAGCCCACAGAGATCGCTGTACAACGACACATTATTTTTATTATTATATCACCACGCGTGATCCCTTGTGGGGTAGACAGAGAGCATCGAGTGCTAAATCTATTAGATCTAATAGATCTGACACGATTCCTCTACATAATTATGTATTCTTTACAGACATACAAAATTATTTTGTACTACTTCACTGTTCTAAGAGTAGTTCAGTTGACTGCCTCATTGGTCGTGGTAGTTGTAAGCGCCACGGCCGATCAAGAAGCCCTAGGTTAAAATCTTGGAGGTTGGGTATGTGCCCGGTGTATGGCAATAGACTTACCACTTACTCCATAGTGGGGCATAAACGTAACTGATGAAATAAGGGAGTTTACTGTGCTTCTCTGCCTATCTCTACGGGATCACAGGCGTGTTGTTCCCTTCTAATTGAATTTATATTGTGACTTTTCGTTTTTTTATATGCTGGGCCACGCAGGGCTGGCCCGCGTGATGGAGCGCGCACATTGAACCCAAGACCACCCCATTGACACCCGCTTGCAACCAACACGATCAACGAGGCAGTTATATATATATTTATGACATATAAAATAAAAAATAGAAACAGAAGTAAATTTAATAAATCACCGTATGTACCTAATCATTGTAATACGACTAAAGTGAAATCTAAAGGTTGTCGTTGCCGCGGGCTAATATTATTATTACAACAGCAGCCATAAAGTTGGCTCGTAAACGTCCTTTCAATACATCCGCACTTAAACGCAATGCCACTTTAATATTCAACTTATTTATTTTAATTACAGGCTTAGAACCTGTGAATGGACCTAAGCACTCGTATGAAGACATTCTGGACGGTTCCAACGACCAATGTTTGAGCTCCGCTCGTCGGTCTAGCCCACGGTGAAACATTGTGAGTTGAATTTATTCAAAATAATTACGAACAGAGATGAGAAGTTGTATAATATTATTAGCAAGTATAATGCTGGCTAGCGGCTGAGGTTTGTGCGGTAAACGAGGAGATAACCAGCGGCCACCTTGCCAAATAATGAGCTCTACTTCGCGCTAACGAAGTTTCCCGCGAATCCTTTCCAAGCCCGCCTTCCACATTTATCGCGAGAGATTGAGCTGAGTGGACCGCTCACCTAAAATGGGAACAAATTAGTGCTGGCTCCCTCGCACCCTGTTTCAGTCTTGTTGTATTATTGAAAGACTTATCACAATTTGCATAAGAATTCACGATCATTGATTGCAATATTCTATGGTTGGTCTGTGCCGGGCGAACTTTTCGCGCTTCCTGCAGATAATAATGACTTACAGTCGTAAATACCTTTTACGGCTCGCGTGTAGGCTGCACTTTGAAATATTAAAACTGAACACTTATTACGATTCTTACGACTCTTTGTGTGTTTGTTAATATTACTTATTCCAACATTTCAAAGCGAGTCGCGGAAGTTAAAGTCTACGTACTAAATTACAGTAGCATGTATCATAATGGTTGACATAATGCACTAAGTTTGTAACTAATTTCGCAGCTCCAACAGTGAACTCTGAATAGAAACAGCCTCGGATCGTATGAATCAGGCGGCGCACAAAAGAAAACAAATCAGCGAGAGAGATTAGTGCCCCGCACAATACGCGTGAGAAACTAGCTGTATTAATACACGTACGACGAAATAATGTAATGCAATATATGTGTTATGTAATGTAATATACATATGACGGCATTACAACATTACAATCATTGGTGCTAACAAGAGTTGTTATGTCTAATAATTGTATTTGTAATTTATACCTATTTGGTAATTTTAACAATTGAAATGTATTGTTCTTCTTCTTGACAACTTTATTATATAAGAGTGTAATGAGAACATTCTTCAATAAAGAAGAAGAAAGGTACTAGTTTTGTAGCAATGAATCACTTTATATCCTGCTGTTAGACAGCTCAGGGGTATAAGTTATGACTAGCAAATCACTTGTTGTAATTTTCTAGCCTACCTCAAAGACTACTGGCAATGTTTATTACTAACTAGTTTTATTGCCATCGTTTGTTAAAAGTATGGGACGTATAAGAAGGCAGGTGACACGTGAGACTATTGCTTTCCTCTGCCTACGTCTTCGGAGAAATACATGCGTGATGTTATTTGATAAGTGGCACCATCTACTACTTAAGTGAAGAACTAAAGAATGAATAGGCATTAAGTACGCCCTTGTATCTCTTAAGGTGCAAATAAGTATAAAATCAGTAAATGAACCAACCATTACCTCATTAATAACTTATATCAACAATACTAACTGAATCTAACGAGCCTATGTCTACAGTCCTACAGGTTGGCTACGGATGTCACATGTGACCGCTGCCCGCTCAATTGCTCTTCACTTAAAAAAATATGCCACTGCGTTGTATCTATGTGTACTCTAATCGTTTGATTAGCATACAATCCATCAACATTGTTCTTGAAGATAAATCATGGTATTTCATTTGTTAAGTCATGCGTTAACAACATAAGAAGCAGAATCAACTTATTAAACATTATAATGGTGTCAAGGCAAACTGTGCTGTTATTAGTCTTTAATGAATAATTCATTACATAGTAATTCCTAGCGAACTACTCCGTTGAATAACTTCAAACTTTTGTAAATATATAGCAGTGGTTATATCGAAACCTGCGTAAAATGATGTGCAGGATTCAATTTATTGCGTCCTGCTTAACTCACGTATTTTTAGACGAGATCAAAAAGACTTTAGACAGGTTCTAAAGTATTCCGTATCCTAAAAAAACATAATTACATATATGAGTCCAACCGGACATTATTTAGTGGCGTATATGAATACTCATTAAATTAGTAATAGTGAAAATTTTTAATTAATTAATGATAAATATTAAATTAAGATCAAGACTTTCTTACCCTGTCCTTTATGTAGAGTTTCAGCGTTTTCGAAAATTTCGTCACATGTTTGCTGTGTAGCTATAATTTAAAAATTGGAAGGCTCGTTTGCCTGAAGCTATCCCGTTTAAACGGTAGCCAGATGGCTTCGAAATTCAAACTCTAACCGCGTACCCGCGTAACGTCATTACCGGCACGTGAACTGGCGTGCGTAGCTTCAATCAGATGAAATTAGTACGTACGTACTATTTATTGTACTGTAGAATTTTTTAGCTTGAGGTAAATTTATGATGAACAACTTCGTGTCAAGATCTCTGTGTATTCCTCATAAGAATAAATGAAGGATACATCAAACTCTATATTTAGTTAAATTAGCCTAAATGTCTTTGTTGTTTTGTTAAATAAGGTTTGTTAATTGCTGTTAGTAATGATAGATTATTTTTAGTTTTATAGACATTGAAGTATCATCTATTCGTATTCTATATATGTAACAGAGGTTGTACCTCCCACAAGTTTTTATTGTCTTTGATCGATATTAGAAAACGTGGTTGCTCTACAGGAAGTGAATACCTCCGAGCCACTAGTAGACTACTATACTCCGAGAAATTTATTAAAAAAACCTTAGAAAAATCCATTAGTACCCTACCCGGGATTTGTTCCCAAAACCTCACGATCGGCAGTCGAACTTGAAACCACTGGACCAACAAGGCAATCTGTAGGTGTTGTCTACTAATCCCGTACGGGGCTTGATGTCACGACATCATAATATGTAATAAATATAAAACAATTACAACCATGTGTATTCTTCGCATATAAGCGGTATGTTGACGTAAACATTAATGAAGTATTGTATCCAACAGCGTCCACAGAATTTATCAAACGTTTGTATATAAGTATCATTTGTGCTGGCTTGAGGCCAATCGCGTACGCCGCGCTATTATAGCATTCCTCAAAGCTCAATGTCGTGTAGAGGCGAAATATTTTGTACTTGTCTAATTGGTACACGCTTTACCATCATTTTCATGTGGTAAATACGTTGCGATAGAAAATATATAGTGCCTTCTTACTCCATGGGGAATATTTCAAGGGTCTGTTATTGTGCCATGTATAGAGTTATGAAGAACGAGTGTGCGTAATAACTTTATTATGTAATGTAATAACTTTATTATGTAACGAAGTGCTCTATTAGAATTCAGTTATAGAGTGCTCATATCGCCTTAAAAAAGATTAGACGAAAAAATTTTTTTAACATTATTCAAACAGCCTTATTCTATGTAGGTATATATTCAATATAGATTCTGATTGTAATAGATATAGTATGACCAGATATTGATAATAGAGATAAGGTTATATACTATGTAGGTAATTAATGACTGATAACGGTAAGATTTAGCGAAATTGAAGGCAAAGTATTTTTACTCTCAGTTTTAGCAGTGACATTTTTAGCAATAACGAAAACAAATTTTTTTTATTTATTTTAAGTCCAATTATTATCCATTGGGATTGGTGATTGAAAATAATGCCGGTGTAATATGAAAGCCTAAGTCAGTTAAGATGTACGTAGTCGTGTTGTAGAGTTATATTTCTATTTTAGTAATGCAGAGAGTTTTATACCGGTATAAGGTACTTTAGTAAATATTATAATAATTTAAAAACGTAACTTCACGCCTATAATCAACGAAGAGGTAGGCAGAACACTCCCACGTTTCACCGGTTACGTTTACGTCCCACTATGGAATAGGTGGTGAGCCTATT